>JAVLUZ010000165.1:2447237-2565686 GCA_036768485.1 Mermis nigrescens | reverse complement strand
AATTATATGCAAACAAAGGTATCGTAATCATTGTAAAATGTTACGCAAAGAAATTCAAAATCATTTTTGCTTACAGGAAAGTAATTTATTGCAACATAACGATCTGAAATCCTTTTTTAGATTTGTAAATAATCGTTTAAATAATTCTCGAAGCATTCCACCTATTACTTCCACCGACAATAATGTAGTAACTGATCTTCATTGTAAAACGAATATGTTCAATCATTACTTCTCTTCCGTATTTACCAATGATGATACTAACGATTCTTTTGTTTTTCAGAAGCGGGGCGATTTTTCTATTTCAAACATCGTCTTTGACGAAAATAATGTCTCACGGGCGATTGCTAAGATGAAAAACTCGACTTCGATAGCGCCTGATGGTTTAAGTAACTTTTTTGTTAAAAAATTAGCTTATTATCTTCTTAAACCCCTTATCAGTATTTTTACTGTTTCTTTTTTATCAGGTGATATCCCAGACATTTGGAGGGAGGCTTACGTTGTACCTATAATTAAAAAGGGTGACCCCTCATTAACTGAAAATTATCGTCCTGTTTCTTTATGTTGCTCAACTTGTAAGATAATGGAAAGTATTATTAATACTCAACTATCAATTTATTTATCTACAAATGAGTTAATATCACCTTTTCAATATGGTTTCCAAAAACATAAATCTTGCGAATTGCAACTATTAAATTGTAAACATTCTTGGGTTAAATCACTGGATTGTAAAGAAACCGTTGATATTATTTATATAGACTTTGCTAAAGCTTTTGACAAAGTCGACATATCTAAACTTCTTGTTAAATTAACTAGTTACGGTATTCAACAACACCTGTTTAATTGGTTAAAAGCTTTTCTATCTAATCGTATTCAGTGTGTTCGCGTTAATCAGTGTTTTTCAGATTATGCCGCTGTTACAAGTGGAGTTATTCAAGGGTCCATTCTTGGACCTACGTTGTTTTTGATTTTTATAAATGATATCTTTGATAACTTGTCAAGTTCGACTTTTATGTTCGCGGATGACTTAAAAATATTCAATCTTTCCTGCAATTATCAAACACTTCAGACCGATTTGGATAGAATTTCCATTTGGGCCACCAGAAATTGTTTACCAATATCATATTCTAAATGCACAGCCCTATATTTGGGCAAAAATAATCCTAAATTGTCATATACACTCAATACACAAGTTATTACGAACGATTCTGTCTATGTTCGCGATTTAGGAGTGCTAATTTCGCACAACCTTAAATTTAAGGAACATTACAACAGTATTATCAAGAAAGCTTTCTTGAGATCTATCCTAATTAGAAAATCCTTCTTTTCGCGTGATAAAAATAATCTCGTAAAGGCCTTCATTGTTTACGTCAGACCGATCCTTGAATATTCCTGTGCTTTATGGAACCCCTCTTATATTAGTGATATCAACAGGCTGGAGACTCTTCAGCGTAAATTTACTAAATACATAGTTGGATATCATAGCCCTCTTTCTTACGACGAACGCCTTAACCAACTTAACTTGTGTCGATTAGAATTACGTCGCCTTCATATTTGCTTATGTATGATGTATCAAATTATTAGTCAAAAATCTTGTCTTTGCATGACAGATTTTTTTGTGCTTAATCAAAATACTACTCGCTGCACAAATCGTTTCAAGCTAGTTGTTCCTCTTGTCCGTTCTAATTTACAAAAATTTGACTTTTTCTATAAGTATATCTCAATTTGGAATCACCTACCTGATTTTGTAGTCTCTTCCCCTAACTTGAATATATTCAAATCTAGATTAATTGATGTCGACTTATCTAAATTTATTATAGGGCGGGCTTAAATCGTCATTTTCATGACTCGCTCGTCGCCTTTTGCTGTACGCTTTTATTCTTTTGACCGTACGTTTTATCACTCTTTTACATCTTTCGTAATTGTCGCGTTTCAGTAATAAATTATTTCATTCATTCATTCATTCATTCAAAAATCGGGCAGGAGTAGTATTTTTGGAAGTTCGCCATTTCGCAAATTTTCACAAGTCTTGCTTGTCTGCTGTGTGAACAGAATGAAAAATTGGGCAGAGCAATTTTTAAACGCATAATATTGAAATTTCTTCATAAATTCTGCTCTGCTTCAAGAAAAAAACAAAAAAATTTGCCATATTAGTAGAAAAATCCATGCCGCATTGCCACATAGCCTTTATTGGGCGGCTTTTCTCATTTGAAAAGTATATACTATAGGAGAAAAACAGAAACAGGAAGGAGGAGAGGATGAGAATGGATGGACACTTAACCTCGTGCATCGCATCGCAAGCAATTGTAAAAGGAACAACCATGATACAAAAAACATTGACAATACACAGTATTTAATTCCATTACAAATAAATTCTTAACCTGTGGATAAAAAACCCAAAAAAACCCAAAACCCAACGATTTCTTGCACCCAAGAAACCTACAAAAAACCATTCAGCCTTGCCAACCCTGAGTAAAATGCGATTAATTTCGTGAAAATTTTGACGTGTAATTGCATTTATATATAATTTATATTCATAAATAATTTTATATCTTTTTATCGGCTTCTAAAATCAAAATTTATTCGGACTACCCCTAGGTAGACCTGTCTCTTTTACGCCTATGCGCGCAGGCAAGCAGATCGATGTGAAAAGTTTTAAAAAACATTTTTCTAACAACTGCAACGCATTTTTATACGTTCTTATCGACTTTGAAAACAAAGCATTCTTCAAACTCCTCCTTGAGAAAAAATCTGGCTATACATCCACGCAAGTAGAATAGCCGCCTGCACGGCCCCGATCGACCGACTAAGGACAATCAAATGCAGAACTTAAAAAGGTAATACCACACAATAAACCACAGTAATCGCGATACAAATAAAACCTAAAGAACATGCCCTAAACGTTATAACTTTATTCAATAAGTCGATTTTTGACAGACTCGGTTACGCGAAAACACGTAATGTAAAATTGCAAAATAATAAAAAACCAGCTAAGGTTCTTTCAGAATTGACAAATAGTTGCTGTCGTTTTTCTATTATATATTGAGTTAATATCCTTAACAAGTGTTTTCTTGAACGTAGCAATAAATCCTGTTTGTTGTTTATATCATGGGTAGCGCGATAGCGCTACCTATAATATACTTGGCCATCCTTTTTTCTTATATGTTTTTCACAGCGAGTGCGAAATTTGTTTCCCCCTCACAGCTATAAAGGCACACATCTGAGAGGTGCGGTTTTTTTAAAAGGTAGATAATAAAAAAACTTAGTGCCCCCATTTTTTTCTTGTTTACACTCAATACCGAGCGCGTCGTGAGTGTGTAAAGTTTACACCAAAAATTCAAATAATCTGCGGACGGCCAATTTTTTTTTAAAAATGTTTTCCCTAATTAGTAGGTTACGAATCTGGTCGTAAAATTTCTTTACACTCATCGGTTGTTGCACAGGAGTGTAAATTAGACGGTTTTTTTTACAGTTTTCATGTGGCCAATCATATCTAACTCAGTTTTACATTCTATGCAGTCTGATTGGTTTCAAAATGTAGACGGTTAAAAAATCCAGGAGGCTTTTTTTAATTTTTTTCAAAAGTAATATTCTCGAATTTAGAGGCGGTTTATTGTAAAGAGTCTGAGACAAAGAAATTTTTCCCTGCCATATTCTCCACTTGGTAGACAAAACGTGGTAACTACCCTTAAAATGTGCCTCGTCTTAAGCGCTACACGTCAAAATTTATTTTGTTTTTTTACAATCAATATTGCGTTATTAGTGCAAGTGTAAACTTTACACTGAAAACATTTTTTCCGCCCATAGCGTCGTGGATGATGAATTTTTTTAAAATGTTTTCCCTAATTAGTAGGTTACGAATCTGGTCTTAAAATTTCTTTACACTCATTGGTTGTTGCACAGGAGTGTAAATTAGACGGTTTTTTTACTGTTTTCATGTGCAAGAGCATATCTAACTCAGTTTTACATTCTATGCTGTCTGATTGGTTTCAAAAGGTAGACGGTTATAAAATCTAGGAGAAACTTTCTTTATTTTTTCTTAAAAAGTAATATTTTCGAATTTAGAGGCGCTTTATTGTAAAGAGTCTGAGACAAAAAATATTTTTTCCCTGCTATATTCTCCACTTAGTAGAAAGAACGTGGTAACTACCTTTAAAATCTGCCTCGTCTTAAGCGCTACACGTCAAAACTTATTTTGTTTCTTTACAATCAATATTGCGTTATTAGTGCAGGTGTAAACTTTACACTGAAAAAATTTTTTCCGCCCAGAGCGTCGTGGATGATGAATTTTTTGTTAAATGTTCTCTGTGAGGTCAGAATAACGAATCTGACCTTCAAACTTTTCTACAATTAATACACAGTACCAAGGGTTTAAACTTTACACTCTAGTGGATGAGTAAAAAACAGATTTTGTCCAAGATTTCTCTGCCAACTTTTTCGGTTATGAGTTAAGATAATTTTAATAGATAAATATACAGTAACTTTTAAGGGCTACACGTCGAAGCAAACCGCGTTCAAAAAGACGTAATATTGAGTTGTTTATGGGGGTGTAAAGTTCGAAATCTGAGGAGTAAAATAGGCGAAAAAACAGGTTTTTTCGTATTTAATTGGTAAATCATATCAAATATTTTGCGGAACATAAGTTTGGCACATACAAACGTACTACGATCAAAGGGCTACAAACTGGCCCAAACCGAATTTATTTACACTCAATGGGGCGTTCGGTTCAGATTTTTAAAGTTTACAATGTGGTGGGCAGTGAAAAATACGTGTTTGTCCATATTTTGTTCGCCACCCCTTAAAAAGTACTTTATTTTTATCCTATTCGACCTCTCCCGGACTTTTTTCACTTCATATTTTTGTTCGCCACCCCTTAGAAAGTACTTAATTTTTATCCTATTCGACCTCTCCCGACTTCTGAACAGAGAAAGTGGAGTGTAAATAAATTCGGTTTGGGCCATTTTGTAGGCCTTTGATTGTAGTACGTTTGTATGTGCCAAACTTATGTTTGTAAACTTTACACTGAAAAAATTTTTCGGGAAAAAATTGGTTTGGGTTTTTTTGAAACAGATGAAAAAAACCGATTGATTGCCCCAGATGTACATTCTTGTGCTCAATTTCCATACGCACGTACGCGACCGTTAAGCGCAACGCTTAAGTGAGTCGCCCGGGACCACCTTCCCCTAAAAATCATATTTTCATCCATTCCCACACATATTTTCAATCAAAATCCGGGATAGGAAAATGGGTACTCGGGCTCAATGCGACTTGAGTACGAATTGGTATGTGTGTTATCATATCTTACGTGTGTTAAAAGATCATATGTGTGTGTCTCATATTTGTGCCTGTCTCGTTTGTACATACCTTTACCCAGGGGCGGATTTAGGGGGGGGGGCGGCCGCCTCCCTATTGGCCCAAAAAAGTGTGCAAAATTAAGCATTTTTAAGCGATTTTTAGCGATTTTCGGGTTAAAACGGCTATTTTTTCCGCATAAGTCAGGGTTCCGCCCCCCCCTTAGGGGTACCGCCCCCTTAGGAAAATCCTAGATCCGCCACTGCCTTTACCGTAAGCTTTTGCCCATAGGCCTATTGTCGTATTCATAGATCCTTTTCATCTCTTGGTTCGTGTTGTTACGCCTCTTTTTCCGCATCAGTTAAAACTGCGTGTGAGCGCAGTTTTGACGGCACTTTAAGATTTTTTATTTTACAATTAGTTTTTGAGCCTGAGAGCCTCTCCGCCAGCTTCCGCGCTGAGCGTATCTTTTTTCTTTTCGTCGCCGTACGAGAGCAGACTCTGTACGTGCCTTTTTATCTGCTTGGCTGCAGAACTCGTCTGTTAGTTTTCCTGCGTAGTGTGCACGCTTCTTTTCGCCGTACGCTTTGTTTTTAATCATTCGTGTTTGTGCCAATTGGCATCAGTTGTTGTATGCCTTTGGCAAGTTTTTGTGCCCTTGTTTAATTACATTGTTTGATTTTACCCGATTAGCGTAACACGACGGTCAGCAGCATGTATCCTCCATGCTGTCGCTTTTTAATTGCTTCATAATTTTTCTGTCCAAAAAATATTGTAAAAATTAATTATTTAATTAACGATGCTGGGCTCGGTTGAATTTCCGTGCTACACTATACTTAGGAACCCTTAATATTTTCAAGCACCGGAATTCGGTCCAAAACAAGTTAAATAATAATCTTTTTGAGCCCTCAATTAGGTTTCCGGGGAACTTACTTTAATTAGGTACTTAATCTCAAAGGGGTTAAGTAAGTAAGTTTCACTAGGTGCGTGCGTAGAGGGACGGGCTACCTTGAATAGGCCGGGCCGCTTACCCCCGAATCGCCGGCTGGTGATCGACCTCCTAAAAAGGGCGAGAACCCCTCGTGTGAGCGCATAAGCTTGAGATTCGGGTTAAGTAAGCGAAGTGAAAGTAGCTTGAGTCTACGTTAACACATCTGATATTTATTTGTCCTTGGGGGAGACTTAATTTTTTCATAAATGTTGATCGTAATATCAGAATAACGAATCCGACTGAAATTTTCTTTAAACTCTGTGGTTGTGTAAAGTTTACACTGCCTATTTATTCAACTCTTGTTCTAGAGCCTTGCGGAAGCTTAATTTTTTTCAGAATGTTCCACGTAAAATCAGAATTGAGGATCTGACTATTAGTTTTCTCTACACCTAGTAGTTGTGTGAAATTTGCACTAATCATTTGTTGTTAAAATGTAGTTTATACTACAAATTTATTTTACTTCCAAATCTGAGCGTTAGTGTTCCTTACACTTGATATTTGCGTAAAGTTAATGCTGAAAAACCTTGATCTGTTAAAATAATGTAAGGTTGTCTTGTTTGAGAAGGATAATGCTGATGTTAAGAACAGTATTGCTTTCCGTGTTCTTTGACTGCTGTCATTATAATGGCATGTTACTGTATGTGTTTACTGACTGATGTACTCAAATCATACTAATTAAAAGCGGGGTACTAGCAAAGAAAAATGCTCCGATGGAACAAAAAAGATGAATATACTTGGAATTGTGGATTATTAAGGATGTAAAAGGAGGGGACTAGGAAAAATCTACCTAAAGTCGCAAAATCTGCTAAAAATCACACTTTCTCTAAGCAACGCAAAAAATCGAAGTATATTCTGCGGCCAACAGATTAAAATAAATATTTAACCATAAAATAATTGAAAAAGCAGCACATTAGCTACGCTGTAGCTATGGGAAATGATGTTGAGTAAACTAACTGTCTTTCTAAGCCAATTGAATGAATGGTTTCAAACAGTAGGAAACACTTAAGTTGACTTGAAACAGACTAGATGTAGGTACACTAGCATGCCCTTAAGGATTGTGTGCACTAATCAATCGGCCCCTGCTCTGCTTGCTTTAATGCTCAGAACAAAATAAAACAACTTTAAATACAATACCACTTAATTTTCTATCGATCAGGATACGAAGCTAGTCAGCGTTGCTACTTGCCATTAATTTAAAAAATAAACATTACAGATTTCGTTTTTACACTCTTATCTGAAACTTTGAACATTATTTAAAAAAACACTTTTTAGAGGCTGCAGAATATACTTCGATTTTTTTGCGTT
Organism: Mermis nigrescens; assembly: GCA_036768485.1. NCBI lineage: Eukaryota > Metazoa > Nematoda > Enoplea > Mermithida > Mermithidae > Mermis > Mermis nigrescens. The sequence goes on along the minus strand of JAVLUZ010000165.1, from coordinate 2,558,101 downwards.
GCTTAGAGAAAGTGTGATTTTTAGCAGATTTTGCGACTTTAGGTAGATTTTTCCTAGTCCCCTCCTTTTACATCCTTAATAATCCACAATTCCAAGTATATTCATACTTTTTTGTTCCATCGGAGCATTTTTCTTTGCAAGTTCATATATATATATATATATATATATATATATATATATATATATATATATATATATATATATATATATATATATATATATATATATATATATATATATATATATATATATATATATATATATATATATATATATATATATATATATATATATATATATATATATATATGCCATGATGCCGATAAGCTCGACTTTTTCTGTCGATTTCTTTTTTTATTGCTGCTGTTTGATCGTCGTTAATTTTTCGAAATCCGCCTGTTGCCCATTGCTTAGTCCAGTGTGTGTTTTGGGGAAAAACCGTGACTATTGTCATTAGTTTGGTTATCGACACCGCATCCATGTGCGTGATGTAGGCATATATATATATATATATATATATATATATATATATATATATATATATATATATATATATATATATATATATATATATATATATATATATATATATATATATATATATATATATATATATATATATATATATATATATATATATATATATATATATATATATATATATATATATATATATATATATCTTAGGTAGCGCGTTAGCGCGTACCTATAATATACTTGGGTACCCCAACACCTGTGCACCCCCTACAGCTATAACGGGACACTTCTGGAAGGTGCAGTTTTTTTTAAAAAAAGATAATTAAAAAATTCGCTGCCCGTGTTTTTTTGTTTTTCTTGAAACTCAAAACTGACTGTGTAAAGAAGGTGTAAAGTTTTTGTGTAACGTTATGACATAGGACAAATTTTGGGACCTTTTTACTGCGGCATGTGGACAACTGAGTATTGATGACTCAAAGAATTGAACAGGATAGCATAATAGAGGGATGAGTTCTACAGATGACACTTTTTTTGTTTTTTAAAATTCGCATTAGTTATCGAATGGCATTGTAAAGAGTGCGAAAATCTGGGGGTGAAAAAGCACTTTTTGGTCGAGTTTTCAACCTGCTTATGTCCGATACTAACTCCGGTTATGAGTTTTTTAAAATGTTTTCTGACAGAAATGTAGAGCGGATCAAGGGCTACATTCTGCATACAAGCAAAGTCTTCTATGCTCTATGGTGAGTTAGATCTTGGGGTTTAAAGTAAGTTTACACTCTAGTGGATGGTGTAAAAAACAGATTTTAAGTAAGATTTCTCTGCCAAATTTTCCCGCTTATGAGTCAGGGTGAATTGAATACAGCAGTAATAAAGTGCCTCTCAGGGGCTACACATCGCAGCAAACCGCATTTAAAAAAACGCAATATTGAGTTATTAATCGGGGTGTAAAGTTCGAAATCAGAGGTAAAAAATGGGCGAAAAAACACGTTTTTTCCGAATTTTGATTGATAAATCATACCAAATAATTTTTGCAACAGAATTTTGGCACACAGAAATGTACTACGATTTAAAAGCTACAAATTGTACCAAACCGAATTTCTTTAAACTCAATGGGGAGTTCGGTACGGAATTTTAAAGTTTACAGTGTTCTAAATGATGGAAAATACGTTTTTGTTGCGTTTTTGTTCGCCACTTTCTCCGTCCAGAAGTCGGGATAAGTCTAATAGAATAAAAATAAAGTGCTTTATATCGGGTGCATGTCAAAGCAAATTGTCTATACATTAATATTTAGCGAGTGTAAAGTCAAAAATTTGGTGTTTAAAATGCGTTTCTGTCTTGTTTTTTCTGCCTGCTTCTCCGGTTATGAGTCAGGGACACGATTATCAAGTCTAGAAATGGACCAGGAACCAAATTTGATATGCCAGTCTGGCGCGTATGTTTACACTCTACAGTGTTGTAAAGTGGTTTACACCTATTGTTAGTTTGCCCATAGAACATTATGGAGACTTAATTTTTTTCATAAATATTAATCGTAATATCGGAACAATATCAAAATTACGAATCTTACCAAAATCTTTTTTACACTAGGTGTTTACATGAAGTTTACACTACATATGTATTTATCTTCGTTTTTGAGCATTCCAGAAACCTAATTTTTTCCTGGAGTCTAGAAATTTTCAAAGAATCAAATGTGAGACGTCAAGTAGGCGCGTTTGTTTACATCCAACAGTGATGTAAAGTAGTTTACACTCATTGTTTATTTGTCCTCAGACCATTGTAGACATGCAATTTTTTCATAAATATTGATAATAATATCCGAGTAATATCAGATTTACAAATCGGAATAAAATCCTCTTTACACTAGGCGGTTGTGTGAAGTTTACACTGCTAATTAATCTTCGTTCTAGAGCTTTGCGAAAACCTGAATTTTTTGCCGAAATCTGAAAATTTACATGGAATCAAATAATGGACGTCAGCTGGGCGCGTTTGTTTACACTCAACAGTGATGTAAAGTGGTTTACATCTGTGTCTATTTGTCATTAAACCGTTATGGAGACGTAATTTTTTCATGAATGTTGATCGTAATATCCGAGTAATATCGAATTTACACATCCGACTAAAATCTTCTTTACACTCGTTGCTAGTGTAAAGTTTACACTATATAATAAGCTTCATTCTAGAGCCTCACAGTAACTTATTTTTTCCCTAAAGTCGTAAAATATATATGGAAACAGATGTGATACGTCTGCTAGGGGCGCATGAAGAGTAGTGTAAAGTGATTAACACCTAATGTTAATTTGTTCTTAGAACATTATAGAGGTTTCATTTCTTAATAAATGCTGATCGTTATATCAGAGCAATATCGAAATTATTCATCCCACTAAAATTCTTTACACTCTTGTGTAAAGTTTAAAATGTAAATTATGTTTAGCTCTAGAAAGTTTTGGAAGCATATTTCTTTACAGGATGTCCTACGTAACATAAGAATTACTAATCAGAATGTTTGTTTCTTCTACAACTAGTTGCTTTGTAAAGTTTAAACCATTCAATTATTAGAAGAACCGCACAGTAAATGAAATCTAGTATTGTATTTCCAAATCTTGCTAATTAAAAGTAGGGTACTAGCAAAGAAAAATGCTCCGATGGAACAAAAAAGGGAATATACTTGGGATTGTGAATTATCGAGGATGTGAAAGGAGGGGACTAGGAAAAATCTCCCTATGTTATATGCCATAAATCGCAAAATATGTTAAAAATCAGACTTTCTCTAAACAATGCAAAAAATCGAAGTATATTCTGCGGCCTTTGAAAAATGTAAAAGTTTAGTAAACAATTGTTGTAGACATGTGTAAAAGAGTATCTACATAAGGTCTGTTGCACGTCAGCTCCCGTGTTTCCTACTGCTTTGAACCAACAATATCATCGATTGTCTTGAATGCATCGATATGTACTATTTCATTCAATTCGCTTAGCTACTGCATTGTTAATTCGCTGCTTTTTTCAATCAATTTTTTGGTAATTTGAATATTGCTTGCACTTTGACACTTAGAATGGCTGTATCTGTTAAGTGACATGCTTAGTAATAATGAAATACGAACAACTTAATTATGATTTGTTAACAGCATTTCACTTTCAGTCACATTATTAAGCAACTCAAAGTTGAATGAAGTCTGCAAAAAGTTGCATTACGTAATATGCTTTTAAGATATTATGTCAATCAGAGAAAATTATTTTAAAATAACACGTTTTTTCAGAGACCGCAGAATATACTTCGATTTTTTGCATTGTTTAGAGTAAGTCTGATTTTTAACATATTTTGCGATTTTTGGCATATAACATAGGGAGATTTTTCCTAGTCCCCTCCTTTTACATCCTCGATAATTCACAATCCCAAGTATATTCCCTTTTTTGTTCCATCGGAGCATTTTTCTTTGCTTATATATATATATATATATATATATATATATATATATATATATATATATATATATATATATATATATATATATATATATATATATATATATATATATATATATATATATATATATATATATATATATATATATATATATATATATATATATATATATATATATATATATATATATCCGCGCCCCGAGATTATTCAAAAGTTTTTATGCTATTGCTCGAAGTCTTTTCAACAAACTTTGTTATTTACACCTTTTGCTGAATGAAGAAAGTTTTGATGCTCTATTTTTCTGAAAGTTAGTTCCATATTAAGAATTTTCGATGGACTATTATGCCCTAAGGAAAATTATCGCATTTTGCTGTGATCGTATCTCTAAACGTGGTGGGGTGTAGCTTTATTTCCTGAAACTTCTTTTATTGCTATTTAAATCAATCTGCCGCTCGGTTTTGAACATTCCGAAATTCTAATAACTGATATTTTTGATTCTGATAGAAAGATCAGATCGACCCTCTGATTTTGATCTAGCTTATGCTGAAATTTTATGTAGATGTATTGAATGAGGTTGTTCTGTTTCTTTTGTAGCAGTGTAGCTATACCCTTTTTGCTACGTTTTCCGTTCTCGTGGTTCATCTGCGTTTCGTCATCGGTCAATCATGATTTGATCATGCAAACGCCGATTATCCAATGCAACGCTGTGCAAAGATTTTATCTACATAGGACTCTATGTAACAATTGTTGCAGGTATCTTACGAGACACTAAGCAACAGACAGTTTCCCAAGGACCAATTTTCCCCTCTTATCAAAAATTCACATACATTTTTAATATTATAAATCTGGGCAACGAGATCGCTACTTGCTGAAATGCGATTTGATACCAAATTTATCATTGCGTTCTTCTCCTAATATTAGTGTCATTCCCAGATTAATCAGTCAAGTAGTAAACTCATTTTTTCGTTAAGTCGGCTAAATCTCGACTATGTTATGTGTATTGGATCTTACACGCGCTAGAGCTTCAGTCCGTTCATTTTATTAATCTTTCGACAACGTTCTTCAGAGGTAACCTATGCCGCGAATAGCGCAGCGTCGCAGAGAACCTCCTCATATTGAGAGGTAATTTCGAAAGGTGATTTGCCCTTCTTTATTTCTTTTCAAAATAAATTCATTCTTCTAAACTATTAAAAATATTACTAATTTTTATCCAATGATGACTGGCTGGCATAGAGCTCTTTGTTAGAATCAAGTTCATGAGTGCAATTAGTAGCCAAAACTTTTCTGAATCACAGGCAGTGGTGATTGAAAATAAGTAAATTAATCAACTTGAGATTTTCTGGGGTTTCGGGAGAAGATCAACTGATCTTGCGAGCGATTTCCGGGGTTAAGTAAGTAACTAAGAGTTAGAAAACTAGGGCGTAGCTGCCGGAATCTCCGACAAGAAGCGGTCAGCAATAGGACCGAGATGATCGAAGCCGTAGGTGTTGAGGATCGTTTCGGTTGACTCTGGCGTATCGCCTATAGCAACCTGACCAGCGCTAAGTGTAGCCTAGGTACTTATGGTCTGTTTCACAGAACTTCGGTCATAAATTTTAAAAGCATCTCCGACAATAAGCTGACAGATTGCGGTTATAGCACTGATCTGATATATATTTATCGTAAAGCCCTATTCAGACGTAACAATCGGCGACATCGCAGAAATCCTATTAATCGTAGCTGATTCACAAGTGGCAATCGGGAGGATCGCCGACGTTGCCGATTTACCCGACCGATCGGCAAAATCGCCGACTACAATCGGCAAAATCTGCGATATCGCCGATTTTCCCGATTTTAGTCGGCGACTCTCCCGATTTTGCCGAAAAATCGGGAGAATCGGGAAAATCGCTACAAAAATCGGCGATGTCGCCGATTTTCTCGATTTGAATCGGCAGAATCGCCGACCAGAATCGGGGAGATAGAATTCGTTTCTATTTCTCCCGATAATCGCAAGAATCCTACATGATGAAGGGGCACACGGGGCTTATTTATGCGTGTGTCGCCAAAAATTTTGTAATTGTGTACAGGTACTCATGTTGCGTGCAGTTAATGCACTTTGCTAGTGTGCTAAACTTGTATGTATATGTTGCAGTCACTCTCTAGCTAGTACCATAGGTGGGCAGCACCGAAATTCTGGGGAGGGGTGAAAAAATTTTCAAAGGTCAAAAAATGGTCTTAAAAGTGGTCGCAAGGCGAAAAAAACACCATTTTTCGACGTTTCTCATCGAGCACTATCCAATGGCATCAAAAAATCGCTAAAAAAGCAAAAAAAATTTCAGAATTTGAATTCTGGGGATTTTGGTTTCGGGAGGGGTATTTCAACTTCTAGGGGGTGCATAACCCCCACGCCCATGTGTGGCTAGATACTACGTCATCATAGAAACGGCATATAAATTTCTTTTTATTCTACGGAAGTGGGTACATAATTGTTATAAGCTAGTCCCAAATGGCGGCGTCGTTTGATGAACGGCTTATTGAAATTGTTAAATCTTATCCTCATTTATGGAATATCCGCTTGACCGACTTCAAGGATGCGGAAAAATTTAAAAATGCTTTCATGATCATGCAAACGCATCTGAGGGACAAGAGAATGATAATGGCCACACTTTTCACGAACTGCAAAAATAAAACGCGTTTGTTTGCGTTTTTTCTGAGTCGCTTTCAGTAATTTGTAGCTTAGATACAACTGCAGAATTTCGGACAAACATTCACTGTCCATCGTGACTGCTATTAATATATAATGCAGAGCATTTCTTCTTTGCCTAGTTTTGTCCATGATACATATCTGGAATATGCATAATCGGGGACAAAATCGGTCGGAATAGCCCACTAAAACGGGCATAATCGGCTATGTTAACAAAGAAAATCGGGAGAATCGCCGACAATGGCGATTCTGCCGATTTTAGTCGGCGATATTGCCGACTTTGCCGATTTCAACGGAGAAAATCGCAGAAATCGCCGATTAAAATCGGCAAAATCGGCGATGTCGCGGATTTTGCCCACCAAAATCGGGAAAATCGCTGACTAAAATCGGCAAAATCGCCGATTTTGCCGATCAAAATCAAGAAAATCGGCGACATCGCCGATTTTTACTTCTGAATAGAACTTAACCCTCGGCTTAGTGTCGAAGAGAATTCTAAGAATTCATGCACGAAGTTATGTGAAAGAGACTATAGGTAAGCCCCGAAGGTTGAGCCATCATCCAATCCATTTACAAATTTTCTTTTGTAATCCTACAAAGGAGAACTGGTTAGCCAAAATGGATTTTTTTATCTTGACCCTAAGTGCAACAGAAGATATAGTCACCTGCAACAAAGCGATAAAAATGATAGCACTTGTGAATGCGGATCTGAATTGCTTTCTCCTTGGATAAAATTTGACCTAAGACAAAGTTTTTTGATAATTTTACTATTTATCATGAAGATAAGCACGTCTACTTTTTCTCGCAATTTCAGTTTGATACATCGTTACTGTAATTAAGTGAAAAATTTGATTAGACGAAATCAGGCCCGTATCCATGGGGGAAATTAGGGTCACGTGCCCTCCAGCCGAAATAAATTTTGAGAATGATTTATTCCTTACCCCTCCTTTGCTTTTTTTAGCAGAAAATCGCAAAAATTTTCGGCTTTCCGCGCCGCATTTCATAATTACGAATACCTATTTATTTGTCCCAAGCGCGTGCAAGTTGCAGTGAGCAATAGGTATGACTAATTTCAAACCTATTAATGTTAACGGGTAACATTTAGATTGAATAGGTAGGTATAAAAATTATCAGCGTCTAAACACGACTTTATTACTAATAATTTGGTACATAATACACAAGGAAATATGAAGGAAAGAAAGAAATTTTATTACTAATACCAACTATTAAAATACAAAATGACAAGATATATAATAAATGCAATTACGAATTAGTAAAGGGACATGCGAGTCAATGGAATGACAAGTTTTACGCGCGCCCCACAAGATATCTAGATAAATCAAAGTTTGCTAATCTAGATTTAAATATGTTTAGGTTAGGGGCAGTGATCGGACCGAGGGCACTTTTGGACCTTCGGCCTCGGCCGAGGCCGAGGCGACTTAAAATCCTTGCCTCGGCCGAGGCCGAGGCCGAGGCCGAGGCCGAGGGTAATGCCGAGGGTCCAGCTTATATACTTATACCCATAAATAGTACTCTTAGAATATTTTGTATGCACATGAGCTAGAGAATAATTGTAAAATTAAACACTTTATCGAATGTCAAACAATTCATTCTTATTTTCAATAATAATAGATTAAATGTGTGAAGGATTTACTGAATAAAGTCAGCAGCATGAAAGCATACTTAATTTAACAAGTTACCGTTAAAGACTTGGAAAAGTTAATAAAAAATATGGCTGAACAAACACTTAAGAACTTTTATTACTATAAATAAGAAAAGCGTGTCGAAGAAATAAACGAACAAAGGAAATAAGCTATGTAAAGGCAGAACTGTAGCCATTGTTGTGTTCGCTTTTGCAGTAATGCATGTTTAAACACGCTTTTTCAGTCATCCAATTCTGGTGTGGTAGGTAATATGACGGAAACTGCACTGTACTTTTCGATCATACTTTCCCAAGGTCGGAGAGTTGAGGGAAGGGTGAATTCCCAAAATGGGGGGCCAGTAAATTAAGTAGTGTCTTTGTATGAGCGAACAAATTTTTTGTAGATATTTTATATAAATATATTGTTAAACATACACATTTTTACATACTGCCAGTGTGTGACCTGCAACCGGCATGCAGTCCTAAACAGTGTTTTTTTGTGCAAGATACCTTTTTACATGTACAAAGATGGTATCCAAAAGTCTTTGGACATTTTGTACATGCAACGTTTTTTATACTACTATAGTATGGTACACACTAGCGGTTCAGTGTGGTAAAACACGGTTTTTTGACCTTTGGTAGTGTATCTTGGCTAATTCCCGGGTTTCTGAATATTTGACATTTTTCCATTCTAAATGCAAATTCTACTATTTTAAAGATATATAGGACAGACAATTACTGATGGGCCGAAAATTTTCGAAAATTTTACACCTTTTTACAGTTTTTGTCTCTCCAAAAATCTTTGTGCATATACAAAGACGGCCCTGAAAAGATTCTGTACATTATGAAAAATCTTTGCCGAATACAAAAAACCGTGGCCCTAAATTAGTGATCGACCGGGGCCCCGGCCCGACCCCGGCCCGGCCCGGCAATCCCCGGCCATTTTTCAGCATCCCCGGCCCCGGCCGGGGCAAGGTCAAAAATGGCCGGGGCCGGGAAAAAATTTAGTGTAATTCGTATTTTGTACAGGCTGTGATACTGGCACTTATTTATCAATGAGCAAGTGTTAATTTTGAGAACTGTACTGATTAGACCATATGTATACTTACTTAGTCCTTGTCATAAGTTTTCTACTGTGTATAAATGAGCTTTTAATGAATGAATGTTCAGGAAAATCTGCATATTTTCGATTCCTCCACGTAACTTATTTAAACTAAATGCTACTTTTAACTCATTCATTCATAGCTACGGCTAAAAGATTTAGAGTTGACAAATACGTTCTATTTCTAGTTAGAAATTGTACGTTTTTAACAAACTATTTCTACAAAAAACACTTTTACATTCATTTGAATGGGAACCGTGTGCTTTAAAAGGCGTTTCCTGTGTAATAGTTATTAGGACCGAGGTTAATTATAGGCGAATATAAACTACGCTGCAGAATTGCGTCCGATCCGATAAACTAAATATGTCTCAAATAGTTTCCTAGGGTCCAGAGTTGAGGGAGGGGTGAAATCCCAAATTGGAGGACCAGAAAATTAGTGGCAAAACAGGGTCTTTTGACTTTTAATTGTATATTTTAGCTAATTTCTGAGTTTCTAACGCCAAGAATTACTAGAATTGTCTCAAAACGGCGCGAAGCGCCTAAAAATTTGACATTTCTGCATTCTAAATTTAAATTTCGCCATTTAAAAGATGTATAGGACAGACAATTTTTTATATCGGAGGGAAATGCCGAAAAATTTTTGGAATTTTTTACCTTTCTACAGTTTTTATCTTCCCAAAAATCTTTGTACATGTACAAAGATAGTCCTGGTCTTTGTACATCGGGAAAAATCTTTGGCGAATACAAAAAACACTCTTTTGTACATTCAAATTTTTGTATACTTTAATATGGTACAGTAACGATTTCAGTGTGGTAGTAGAACATAGTTTTTCGACCTTTAGTAGTGTATTTGGCTAATTTTTGGGTTCCTGAATATTTGGCATTTTTCCATTTTTCCATTCTAAGTGGAGTGTTGCTTATTACAAGATTTAATTCGTATATTACAATTTTTGTAATATTTCTCATTTGCAGTACAAGTTGTTTTAGCTTTCTCAGTCGAGTTTTATGTGTGAATTCCATCAGAAGCTCATAAAAATTTCGGCACTTCGCGCCGAACTATCAACTGAATTCAGGCCGAATTATCACATTTAGAAGCACGGTCTTTTTGTATTCGGGGAAGATTTTTGCTGATGTACATAGACGTTTCAGGACCGTCTTTGTACATGTACAAAGATTTTTGAAGAATAAAAACTGTAAAAAGGTGTAGAATTCCTTATTGAAAATTCTACCATTTTAAAGATTTTCAAAGGGGGTAAGCGGCTGCAAAAATGGAGCCGCTTACCCCCTTCCCCTGAAAATAGCCGAGGAATATACATGTGACAGAGGATTTGGGCCATCCCCCATCTCCGCTTTGAAGCCCGAACTTCCTTGAAAGTCAGAAAATATTTAACCACCCTCCCCCATTTTTTGGCGAAAGCCTGTGCTTTTCTGGCTATTTTTATGTGTTTTTACCATTTTTGATCTAGTCGCTAACCCCCTCCTTCTAAAAATGGCGCGGGACCCCTACCTAGATTTCCAGCCGTTACATGCAGGTATACTGAGGGAACCGCATAAAATTTCAAGCGATTACATGCATGTTTTATAGTGATAGTTTATCTATTTACTCTAGCTCACATAATAAAATAATGTATCACTTCGCGAAATTCTAATAGTTAGGTACACTTTTGCCATACTAAAAAATTAAGTTCAAAAAATTCAAAAGGTTTTCACCAAAAATCGTCTGACAGTGACTTGTGTCTTGGACCCTGAGGGGGTAATACCCCTCCCATATGGGAATGTGTGATGTCTCATTTATTACATCCAATACCTATTGCATCCAATTGCTACAGCAGCAGTAGCCGTAGCTAAGATTCGAATGATACAGAGTGTGCTAATAGCAGCGACATAGACCTTATTGATGATTCAGACAATGAAACACTAGACTAAATTTGTTTCTTGTGACATAAATAGTAATAAAACTTGATATGAAAAGCCATTTACTACTGAATGGAGCAATCGCTCATTATTTCTTTCCTATGCCCCCCACCCCAAGTATGTGTCATGCAATAATATTTTCCTTGTCTGACCCCGGCCAGCCCCGGCCCCGGCCAAAAAAGTCGCCCCGGTCGATCACTACCCTAAATGTGATAATTCGGCTTGAATTTAGTTGATAATATTAGTTCGGCGCAAAGCGCCGAAATTTTTATCAGCTTTTGATGAAATTTGCATATAAAACTCGACTGAGAAAGCTAAAACAACTTGTACTACAAAATCAGAAATATTACAGATATTGTAATATGCCAATGAAATCTTGTAATAAGCACTACTGTGCTTAGAAATCCAATGCAACATCAGGATAAATTAGTCAATTTTATCTTTGAACGGCAAAAAAGTGCAAAGTTATCAAAATAGTACTTTGCATAAAATTTTTAAAATCAGTATAAACAGATACAAAAGATATTTAAATCTGCATAAAGATGCCTAGATCACACAAAAATTGATTTTTGAGTCTTTAATGCCCCTGCTTCAATCTAAATACAGTATATTAGCGATATTTTGCGCGAAGCGCCGGAAATTTTTGTGAAATTTCCTAAAAAAATACTGAAAAACGATATAATTAATAACACTTTGTCCAAGAAAGTATTTTAACATTGTATAAAAATGGCTCCAAAAAAACGCACGAGCTGACATTGATTTTTGGCAAAACCTGCATTTATTGGCCATTTTTAGGTGCGTTTTTGCGATTTTCGGACGAAAATTCGTGATCATCTACCCCCTCTCCCATACAAATGGCCGAAAACCATACGTGTAACAGGGGCTTTGGGGAATTCCCAACCCACCCAGGGTTGGGCGTCTTCCCCACATTCTTCCCTCCAACGTCAGAAAATTTTGACCCACCCTCCCCATTTTTGGCGAAAATTTGCGCTTTGTTGGCTATTTTTAGGTGCTTTTTGCCATTTTTGACATAGAATTAGAGTCGCTAATCCCCCCTCCTTCTAAAATTGGCCAGGGACCCTACCCGAAATTTCTAGCCGTTGCATGTATGCCCTCCCAAAAATTTTGAGCTGTTACATGTAGAGCTGTGCCGGGGGCCGCCTTTTTTGCCGGGCCGGGCCGGGGCCTGGCCGGGGCCAATAATAAGCGTGCTTTACCATGCTCATAGTACGACCCTGCCCTACCCCTTATATGTACCTATGCATATATTCTTGCTTGTAGATATGCACGTCAAGCGTTAATATTTGTTGGGATTACAAGATATAACAGAACATGGGCATTGGGGGATCTAGACCTCCCAGAATTCACATTTCCCCCAGAAAAAATCCGCTAGACCCCCAGAAATTGATTTTTAGAATTTTTTCTGTTTTTCTGCGGTTTTTTTATGCTAATGGATAGCTCTCATTGAGAAACGCGAGAAAAGGGTGTTTTTTCGCTCTACCATATATTATCAGGCACTTTTTGAATTTTGGACTCTCCTAGAATTTTTGAGCTGCCCATGTATGGATTAAACTCCTCTGACTTGGATGCGTTTTTCAATGTGCTTTACTTTGCACTTTTGAAGGCTTACTATTCTATTTGTTCTGATAGACGTAGCTGTCTGCTACCAAGCAAGCTGGAATTGCTCGTCTATATGAATTGCAATTTAAAATATGTCAATTTTGATTATTAATTAGAAATTTGCACCAATCTGACATAGTGAAATAAAGATTTGAATTAGCAAGATCTGTGGTTTGCTTGAAATTGAGTTTGAAGGTAAATCTGCCCAAAACATTATCAATTTTCTCTATTATAATCTCAACTCTAACATTGGCCCCGGCCCCGGTGTCGGAGCCAGCTCTGCCCCGGCGTCGGGGCCAGGGCCTGGCACCGGCACAGCTCTAGTTACATGCATGTTTCATAGAGATAGTTTGTCTATTTACTCTTGCTTACATTCAAAAATACTGTATCACTTCGTGAAATTCTAATAGCTAGCTGCACTTTTTCCATAGTAAAAATTAAGTTCAAAAATATTTAAAAGGTTTTCACCAAAAATCGTCTGACATTGACTTAAGTCTTGTACCCTGAGAGGGGGGGGTAATAACTAGTGATCGACCGGGGCCCCCGGCCCCGGCAACAATCCCCGGCCATTTTTCAGCATCCCCGGCCCCGGCCGGGGCAAGGTCAAAAAATGGCCGGGGCCGGGAAAAATTAAGTGTAATTCGTATTTTGTACAGGCTGTGATACTGGCACTTATTTATCAATGAGCAAGTGTTAATTTTGAGAACTGTACTGATTAGACCATATGTATACTTACTTAGTCCTTGTCATAAGTTTTCTATTGTGTATAAATGAGCTTTTAATGAATGAATGTTCAGGAAAATCTGCATATTTTCGATTCCTCCACTTAACTTATTTAAACTAAATGCTACTTTTAACTCATTCATTCATAGCTATGGCTAAAAGATTTAGAGTTGAAAAATACGTTCTATTTCTAGTTAGAAATTGTACGTTTTTAACAAACTATTTCTACAAAAAACACTTTTAAATTCATTTGAATGGGAACCGTGTGCTTTCAAACGCGTTTCCTGTGTAATAGTTATTAGGACCGAGGTTAATTATAGGCGAATATAAACTACGCTGCAGAATTGCGTCCGATCCGATAAACTAAATATGTCTCAAATAGTTTCCTAGGGTCCAGAGTTGAGGGAGGGGTGAAATCCCAAATTAGAGGACCAGAAAATTAGTGGCAAAACAGGGTCTTCTTGACTTTTAATTGTATATTTTAGCTAATTTCTGAGTTTCTAACGCCAAGAATTACTAAAATTGTCTCAAAACGGCGCGAAGCGCCTAAAAATTTGACATTTCTGCATTCTAAATTTAAATTTTGCAATTTAAAAGATGTATAGGACAGACAATTTTTCATATCGGAGGGAAATGCCGAAAATTTTTTGGAATTTTATACCTTTTTACAGTTTTTATCTTCTCAAAAATCTTTGTACATGTACAAAGATAGTCCTTTTCTTTGTACATCGGGAAAAATCTTTGGCGAATACAAAAAACACTCTTTTGTACATGCAAATTTTTGTATACTTTTAATATGGTACAGTAACGATTTCAGTGTGGTAGTAGAACATAGTTTTCCGACCTTTAGTAGTGTATTTGGCTAATTTTTGGGTTCCTAAATATTTGACATTTTTCCATTTTTCCATTCTAAGCGCAGTGTTGCTTATTACAAGATTTAATTCGCATATTACAATTTTTGTAATATTTCTCATTGTTGTAGTACAAGTTGTTTTAGCTTTCTCAGTCGAGTTTTATGTGTGAATTCCATCAGAAGCTCATAAAAAATTTCGACACTTCGCGCCGAACTATCAACTAAATTCAGGCCGAATTATCACATTTAGAAGCACGGTCTTTTTGTATTCGGGGAAGATTTTTGCTGATGTACATAGACGTTTCAGGACCGTCTTTGTACATGTACAAAGATTTTTGAAGAACAAAAACTGTAAAAAGGTGTAGAATTCCTTATTGAAAATTCTACCATTTTAAAGATTTTCAAAGGGGGGGGGTAAGCGGCTGCAAAAATGGAGCCGCTTACCCCCTTCCCTGAAAATAGCCGAGGAATATACATGTGACGGAGGATTTGGGCCATCCCCCATCTCCGCTTTGAAGCCCCGAACTTCCTTGAAAGTCAGAAAATATTTAACCACCCTCCCCCATTTTTTGGCGAAAGCCTGTGCTTTTTGGCTATTTTTATGTATTTTTACCATTTTTGATCTAGTCGCTAACCCCCTCCTTCTAAAAATGGCGCGGGACCCCTACCCTAGATTTCCAGCCGTTACATGTAGGTATACTGAGGGAACCTCATAAAATTTTAAGCGATTACATGCATGTTTTATAGTGATAGTTTATCTATTTACTCTAGCTCACATAATAAAATAATGTATCACTTCGTGAAATTCTAATAGTTAGGTACACTTTTGCCATACTAAAAAATTAAGTTCAAAAAATTCAAAAGGTTTTCACCAAAAATCGTCTGACAATGACTTGTGTCTTGGACCCTGAGGGGGTAATACCCCTCCCCCATATGGAATGTGTGATGTCTCATTTATTACATCCAATACCTATTGCATCCAATTGCTACAGCAGCAGTAGCCGTAGCTAAGATTCGAATGATACAGAGTGTGCTAATAGCAGCGACATAGACCTTATTGATGATTCAGACAATGAAACACTAGACTAAATTTGTTTCTTGTGACATAAATAGTAATAAAACTTGATATGAAAAGCCATTTACTACTGAATGGAGCAATCGCTCATTATTTCTTTCCTATGCCCCCCACCCCAAGTATGTGTCATGCAATAATATTTTCCTTGTCTGACCCCGGCCAGCCGCGGCCCCGGCCCCGCCCGCCCCGCCAAAAAAGTCGCCCCAGTCGATCACTAGTAATAACCCTCCTTCACCCCCCTATGGGAATGTGTGTTCGATCCATGTAGCGAGCATGAGAGTTAAAACTTAGTCATCACATGAATAATGAATTGACATATAACTTGCAGTGGCGGATCCAGGATTTTCCTAAGGGGGGCGGTATCCCTAGGGAGCGGGAACTCTGACTCCGGGCGGGAGCCGTTTTAACCCGAAAATCGCTAAAAATCGCTCAAAAATCCTTAATTTTGCACACTATTTTGGGCCAATGGGGGGGGGGGCGGCCGCCCCCCCTCGCCCCCTAAATCCGCCCCTGGTAACTTGGTGTAACTGGGTACGCGTCTAAAACTATAAGAAAAGTATAGGTAAAAATAGCCTGTGTACTGCAGATGCATTCTAAATAGTTAATATATTAAACTTATTCAAATTTGAGCTTGACCCTCGGCGCCTCGGCACTTTTCAGCTTCGCCTCGGCGCCGAGGCCGAGGCTCCAAAAAACGCTGAGGCTTGCCGAGGCCGAGGCCGAGGCCTCAGTCCGATCACTGGTTAGGGGAAGAAACAATGAAGTCAGGAAAATCGTTCCAAACTGCGATGTATTTGTAAAAGAAATCAAACTTTTCTAAATTAGAATGTACAATAGGTATGACTAATTTAAATCTATTAATGCTACGGGTAATATTATGATTGAATACAAAAAAATCATCAGCTTCCAAACATGATTTATGACAAATAATTTGATACATCATACACAGACAAATCTGCAAGCGTCTTCATTCAAGTCTGCACAATTTAAGTTGTGTTAAACAATCCTCGTAAGAAAGAATATTATTATAGCCAAAAATATATTTAGTGAATCTACGTTGAACAGCTTCCAATCTATCTATATCCCTAAGATAAGAGGGTTCCATACACTGCAACAATACTCTAATAAAGGTCTAACATAACAACTATAAGCTTTAACAAGATTACCTTTATCACGCGAAAAAAATGATTTGCGTATTAAAATACATCTAAAGAAAGCTTTTTCAATCAAAGAATCATAAAATTCAAGTCTACACAAATTAAGGGCACTGATTATTGGCCAATGTTGGCCCCGAATTTTTTGTTAAAGGCCAATATTGGCCAATAACGAGTGCATTAGGGGCCAATATTTGCAAGATTTAAAATTCTTAAAAAGCTTCGCATCCGTGAGTTTCGAACCCCGTACTTTCGTGTTGGTAAACTCACGCGCGCACAATGCGCCATACCGAAATTGTGATCAGAAATCAGAAGAATAATACTAATGCTATCTCTTATATACAGTATACGCAGTTGCTATTTTTGTAAGAAACAGATTGCTCATCTTACTCAGTGAATTGATGCAAAAAAAGTTCCCGATTTGTCAATTATTGTTACCTATATACCAACCTATACAACTCCAAACAAAATCATTACACAAAATATGTACATACATATAAAGGTACCTATACCTATGTATCTATAAACCTTCACATGAAAATTTTCAGCGATCTAACGAACAACTACAAATGTAGGTATGTATGTATTGTAAGCAGATTATTGAAATAAAATTTTACACAGTAAAACTTTATGCTTATCAAATGCTACGCTCTATATTGAGATCGCTATACTTCAGTTTAAACCACTTTTGTAATCGATTTACATTCGCTCTAAGATTGTGATTCATGCGCAAAAGCTCGTAGAGACAGACTATAGATAGGTGTACATATGTACATGTATGTATAGGTACAATCTATAGTCTATTTCACGAAACCTTGTGCATGGAAATCAATTTTCAGCAATTTAACGAGAAGCTACAAAAGTGGTTTCTAGGCAGCTTACTGTAATGCAATTTTGCACGGTAAAACTTCATATGTCTGTCGATTTCTGTGTACAGTATCGCGATTGCTGCTTCAGTTTGAAGCGCTTTTGTAGTCGATTTACAATACGTAAGGCAAACCAATGACAATGTAGAAGATACCGTGAACCATACAATTCAAACTACATAGGCATAAAAGATAGAATAAACAATCTCTTTCAAACGAAAATATAGCAACTGCGTATACTGTATATAACAGATATCATTAGTATCATTCTTCAGAATCTTGGTCACAATTTCGCTATGGCGCAGTGTTCGCGCGTGAGTTTACCAACACGAAAGTACGGGGTTCAGAAACCCACGGATGTGAAGCTTTTTAAGAATTTTGAATCTTGCAAATATTGGCCAATAATCAGTGCCCAAATTAAGTTGTATCAAACGGTCATCGTAAGAAAAGCTACTATTGTAACCGAAAATATATTTAGTAAATCCATGTTGAATAGCTTCCAACCGATTTATATCCCTAAGATGAGTGGTTCCAAAGTGTACAGCAATACTCTCATGAAGGCTTTACATAACTGGTAGGTATAAGCTTCAACGAGATTATTTTTATCACGCAAAAAATGTCTTGTATATTAGTATGCATCTGGAAGAATCTTCTTTAAACAACCCACCTAAAGTAGGCAGGCCCGTCAGGGGGATAGGGGGCACGTGCCCTCCCCCGAGAACGAAATTGCAGAATGATTTTGTACCGTACTCCCCTCTTGCTTTTTTAAGCAAAAAATCACAAAAAATAATTTTAGTGATAAAGTTTTTGAGACCAGTGTTTTTTGTACAAGTTCCGTTTGTACCTACATGTACATAGATTGTACCCAAAAGTCTTTGTACATTTTGTACACACAAATCTTTGGGTGGTACTATAATATGGTACAGTAGCGATTTTAGTGTGGTAAAAACAGACTTGTTCGACTTTAAGTAAGAAAGAAAGAAAGAAAATATTATTCATTGTCCGACTGAACAAATGGACACAGATCACGGAGTGTGATACGATTAGGTATGCTCCAACAATAAAATTGTAAAATCAATGTTTAGCTGCTCTTTTTTGAATGAACCAAGATTTTGAGAAGCGACGACATGTAATTTAGTATTTTAGTATTTTGATCAATGTATTTTAGCTGATTTCTGGGTCTCTAAGGGCAAAAATCACTAAGAATTGTCTTGAAACGGCGCAAAGTGCCGGGAAATTTGACATTTTTCCTCTTGAAATGCAATTTCTGCCATCGTACAATTACTCCCGAAAATTTTTGCGAATTTTTAACCTTTTTTGCAATTTTTTGTCTTCCCAAAAATCTTTGTACATGTACAAAGACGGTTCCGAAAAGTCTTTGTACATCGGAAAAAATCTTTACCGAATACAAAAAAATTGTGTTTGAGACTGATATCAGAACCAAAATTAGGCCGATTTTATGAAAATTATAATGCTACGATTCAACTTTAAGGTGCTTTTTTCACAGAATTGTCCGGGGCTCTGCCCTCGACCCCGCTTGGGGGCGCTTGAGCGCGCCATCCCAGACCCCCTCAGCCCTGGAAGAGAGGGTATCCCTTTAATTCTCACTATATTTAAGGTAGTATCTGGAAAGCAAAATTTACAAAGTGTGCATATCTAGTGGTCGTAAAACGTCTTTTCTAATTCATCATTCGGTCCCCCTTATGTTTTGAAAAATTTTGGTCTCGCCTCCTACCGCCGAAACAAAAATCCTGGATACGGGCCTGAAAGAAATATACTTACGCAAGCAAATGGGTGAATAAAATACGTCTGTATGACAGGGTTGGTCAGCTTTCGTTTTTTGTTTTTTGATGTTTTTGCTTTTATTGTTTTTTATGGCTTGAAAATCGGCATGGGTTTTGGTTTTTTGTTTTTCTTGGTTGTTTAGATTTTATTTAAAAAATTGTGAATAGGTAAATAGCCGTTTTCGTAACTCGTTGAGGCTCAATAAATCGATGCTTTGAAGCTGTGAGGATTCGAAAAATTTGTTTTTTCAATGATTTATTCATGTTATTATGCTGAAAACGCTCTATTTACCCAGAGAGATGTAACAAAAAGTTGGAAAGCAACAATATTTCATGCTATTATCGTTAATTTTCGCAAGACATTGTCTGTTCTGAAATTTATTTGTAAGTTTAGCTTATTCTCAACTTCCAATCCGAATTTGTTGCAGCACCGGTCGGATAAAATTAATTAGGTACCTAGGTAAAAATCAAACTAAAATCGCCCATATCATATAGAAAATACTTGAAAAATTTATCCCACCTAGGTTTCAGTTTATAAGGGCAATGCTCATGCCTTGCGCTATTTGCATCATATGCGGCACCTCGGTGAGAAGTTAGACCAAGAACTGCCAAAAATAGGAAAAATGCCTTATATTAATTACGTACGCTTCAGAAAATCTACCAAATGAAAAGAATAGAAAACCGCCTTCTTGTTATGCTAGCTCAAAAGCCATCGGATCGCTGCTGATAATTACACAAGGAACGGAATTTGATTATCTCACGACGAAAAGTTTTGTAAAATTGTCTTACTGTCAATCTAGACGTTCTATATTTTCTACAGATAAGATAGGCACCATTTTTTATGGATCAAACGAGAAAAATTCGTCGACTTAAGCCCTTCCTTTCTCGTGTTCTTCTAAGTATTGTCAAAATGTCGGATTTTTTCGGCGCTTGAATAAGTTATTATTTTCTGTTGTATGGGTATGCCTCTAGAATTCCCAAAGTTAATTTTGTAAAGGCAAAATCACAACATTTTTCAATCGGTGTTTTGCGCTGAATCAGTTAACCATTGGTTATTTTTCTTTACAAAGTTCCATAATTGAGGTTGAAAAGATTGAATCAGTCAGAATATTACTTACAGCGCTACATACGAATTAAGTAATTTATCTCTCTTTTTGAAATCCTGAAGTTGATTTGAATATCTAATACTATACTAATACTTTATTTGGAAAAAACACAAGGGTAAAACAAAGTCGCAAGGAAAATAAAATAGCATAGTGTAAAATGCGAAATGTCCTGGACACACAGGCAAAATAGATTGCGCTCACGTGTGCCCCATCAAAAAATTCCCGAAATCAACCTTTTTCAAATTTCTCTTAAATGTGTCGACATTTGGAGAACTTCGAATATATTGTGGAAGATCGTTCCAAATTCTAGCTGATCTAGTAGCAAAATAATACTTTTTACAATCGAGTCGAAATTTTTCTAAATAGATCTGATTTGCAAATGCATTTCTAGTACGCGAATGACCATAAACTTATAAAAATCTTCAGAAGGCAAGAGATTATTGTGAATAATATTATACGTAACAATTAAATCAAAATAAATTCTACCGAGTTAAAGCCTCTCTAAATTTAAGGCTTTTAACCTTTCATCATAAGAAAGTCCCATATATCCAATTAACCTTTTAGTAAATTTTCGCTGTACCCGTTCAACCCTGTTGATATCAGAAAGCAAATAGGGGCTCCATACAGTTGGAGCATACTCTACTAAAGTCCGAATATAATTCTTAAAAGCAAGAACCAACATTTTAAGATCACGTGATTCAAAACATTTGAAAATCAAAGCACTCATTTTCAAAGCTTTTGCTGATATATTAGTACAATGACAACTAGATGATAAGTTTGTTGTTAAGGAAATACCTAAATCTCGAATCTCGAATCATAGATGTGAAAATAATTCGGTTCCAATTTAGTGTTCAACCGTTCTGCTTGAATTTACGAAGCCGATGGCAGGAAGCAGGAGTGACAGAAAAAAGAGAAAGTTCATCAATTTTGGTGATGAACTTTCTTTTTCTTTTTGGCTGAACTAAAAATAATACGATTTAATATTAACGTGCTCTTTGTGCAAAATTTTGTTTCGGCGCGTCACCCTGAACGTATCTGGGTTGCTAAATTTGCAAAGTGTGCAGCTCTCTGGTGGTTTTAAAAATTTCGTTTTGAAATCATCCTTGGGTTCATTATTTATATTCATTTTGGTCGTGTCTCCCTCTCGAAACAAAATACTGGATACAGGCTGACCATGTTCTACAGTTTAGCCAGAAAGTCTGAAGATTTTAATACCCATCTTATTAAAACTGTCTATTCTACTTTGACTGCAGGCACGCGTTTTAAACACATAATTGCATGCCAATTTATGTTAGCTCAATTGAGTGTACGTCCATAGATCGCATGTTGATTCATTGCATCTAATGCCTTTTCCTTGTGTTTTCCGAATAAAGTAATTATAGATGAGTAGATTAAGTTCTAGGTAGTACCACGGTTTTTTGTATTCGGCAAAGATTTTTCCCGATGTATAAAGACTTTTCGGGGCCGTCTTTGTACATGTACAAAGATTTTTGCTAAGGCAAAATCTGTACAAAAGTCTAAAATTCCAAAATTTTCGGCGCTTCGCGCCGAAATGAGTAATTGTGTGTTCTATAATCTATATATCTTAATAATTACAGAAATTGCATTTAGACAAGCAAAAATGCCATATTTTTCGGCGCTTTGCGCCGTTTTTTGGCAATTTAAGTGTTTTTTCTTGTCAGAACCCAGAAATTAGCTAAAATATACTACCTAAGCTCAAAAAACCTTGTTGTACTGCACTAACAGCGCTACTGTACCATATTTTAGTACACAAAAATTTGCATGTACAAAATGTACAAAGACTTTTGGAGACCATCTTTATACATGTACGAAGGGACCTTGCACAAAACAACCTGGGTATACCTATTGTATTATTTTGGAAGGAAATTAATCGCATCGTCTTCGCATAACCCCGACTGACTGGTCGTCTTGTTCCATTTTTGGCTTTAGTTGCAAGGCAATAATATCCCGCTCCTCTCAATACGGGCCTTTGTATCTATCTATATTCTTGCTATCGCGTTAAAATGTGCTTGCTTTTGAATCTTGAATCTTAGTAAATTAGGTATATCACAGACTAAACTTTTAGCAAAGCCAGAAACTTGTAAAGCTATTTCATTTGACAACTTAAGTACTTGATAACTTTGATTTCACGACTAGCATGTAATAATTTAAAAATTTGCTCAATCTAGCATCCTTACGAAGGAAGTTTGTAATCAGAAAATCTTTCAATGCTTTTAGCATTGCATACGATTTTTTGCCTTCCAACCTTTATTCGACTAATCGCTTTTTTTACAACAGCATCGCGTATTCTATTTGATACTATTAATCTTATTCTAATCCTAGCTTATCCTAATTCTTATCCTGTTTTTTCTTTATCTTTTATCCTTATCCTAATCCCTTTTGAATTAAAACTCCTTAACGCGATTTTGTTTTATAAAATGTTTATTTTTCTTTTTGAATAAGATGTCAGGCACGACTTTTCAATCAAGAATAGCAAACGCATTTGCTGGAACCCGCCGCATCCGTAAAATTTGAGTGAATATGCCGATCTTGCCTTAAGTATGAGGAGATGCGCTGTGATACTATCGTGATCTCATTTCATAACCTTTATCCATATTTTCGCATCCACTTCCGTCATTTGTCTAATTAACCATTTCGATTTTGGATTATATGCGTAGATTCATGCTTGAGCAACAACCGTAAATGACACTAATAATTTTTATACCGTTCTTTTTAAATTATTTCAGTTCGAAACACATTGACTATAAATTTAGTACATAGAATTTGTTTGAGTGTACAAAAAACATAGCAGCAAATAATTTTTTTGAAATAAATAAAATAAGCTTTGACTTCAGGATTTTTTGGTGAATGCTGTAAAGTCATTAATTGCAATAAAAACATATTTTCTTATGTACGTCGGTGCGCTAAGTCGAATAAATAAAAGATATTTTTCGAGTCGTAAATGTTTGAAAAGTTGTAGCTCTTTGAAGGTTGAATTTTTTCAAGGGAGGATCAACGGAAAACATTATATCGCCGTTTTGAGTTAATTTTCAATTATAACATGTTTGCTAATGAAGTCGATCACTATGAGTGTAGAAAGGAACAAATTTTAATTTGGTCGCGGTCATTTAGAGATTTACAATCATTTAAAATCTTATTTTTTATTGTTTGGCCACATGAGAGTATTTATAAGCCTAAGCTGGTGTACGAAAACCCAGTAAGCAGCTCAGACTTATACGCACAAAACAGCGTAAGCCTATATAAATCAATAACGAATAGGAAACGTTACTCAGACTCTCATGACTTCAATGCGCACCACAAAAACTTACAGCTTAGCATTACCATTGAAAATACGCACTATAAAATAGGCATTATAACGAATTTCAAAACTCCTTACCTACCAATATGTACGATCCACCCGAGAAAAAATTTTCACATTCGACTCAGCGCATGGACTAACGTCAGAAAAAGCGCTTTATGTCCAGATTGATGACTACTGCATTCACTGACTACTGCATTCACCATTTTAGCCGAATTGGATAGAACAAAAATCGGGTGTACTTGCATATGTGTCTCAAAACCGCTAGATTTCCTGGCTGATTGAGAAACCACGCCTACATTTTGCATCATTTATGATGCATATTCAAGCTTCGGCAAACGGAGTGAATGATCAAGTCAGGAGGTCTAAAAAATTAGGATAAATCACTGCACGTGTTCTTGGAGGGCCGCTGTTTGCTCTTTTTGTACGGGGCAAAGATTTTGAGACTGCAAAGATTTCTAAAGCGGTCTTTGTACAATGTACAAATTTTTTAAGGCATAAGTATAGCAGGTTCTTTTAACCTTTTTCGGTATATTTCGGCAAAAATTTCAAAAAATTTCAGCGCTTCGCGTAGAATATTATGCTTACTGTACATGTACATATAGGGATGTAACCAAGATCCTATTTCGAAGAAGGAGGGCGAAATTTCGACGTCCTATATTTCGAGAACCATTAGGACATACATAAAATAATTTAAAAAATCCAAATTCCTTGCTTGATTTTGAATTCGTAAATGTAAAATCCATCGTTTAATCTATCTGCATGACTAAGCTTTTAATATTTAGTACAAGATCGACTCCAAGACATTTTGAAATTCGTGCCTCTGCGTTCAATTTTGGATGTCGTTTGGGGTGTTGCAGGTTACATACACATGAAAAACTCCTTGCTTGCCATCAAACTAAACGATTGCTAACAGTTTGTGGTGTCGATTTTTGTGGCGTTGGCACCTGCCCGGGTAGCCTTCTTAGTTTTAGCGTTAACCGGAAATATTAAAACGTTTCGTAAAGAGAATTTCGAGCAAATTTGTGCACACATAATTTGTTCCTAAATTCAGAAAATTACTTTATTTTTGAAATGCGCTTGTTTCCGCACCTACCTAGTTCGTTTCGGAGCGGCTTTAGTCGTGAAAATTGAGCACACTGTTAACTGTTCAACATGAATATTCATTATATGGCTAGTTATTCATTCAATTCAAATTCTGTTAGTGATTGGATATATGTCTTGGATAATATTGAATCTTCTTAAAACAGCGTGGTTTCATTCAGTCCAAACTTTACACTTCTTTGCCTTTTTAACCAATTTTAGGGGCATTGGTAAAATTTTGATGTGACGTAAAATTTTGGCTTTTGATTTTAGGAATTCAAGATCGCATGTATATATAAATATTGATCAAGTATTCACGACATGGCGAGCACAATGTTGCGGTTTATAAGTCGTCGTAGCAGGGAACAAAAAAACTTGGCAGCGTACGCTAAGAGTGGCGAAAGATTAACAAATGCCGGAGAGTTTTGTTCTCAAGGAGAATCAGCTAGCATGAAAAATCAGATAATGTGCAAAATCATTCTTCTTGACGATACAAATCTAACGATAAGCCTACCGGTACGTTGCATAAATATGACTTTGTACGTGTAGTGGACATACATGGGTACGCCCAGCTTTGAGGGTCAAATGACTTCCTGGAACTTGCAGGGTTGGTCATTAGCATGGTATATCTGGGGTGGGGTGAAAAATTGAGATTTTTTTGGTTCAAATGACCCCAAACACCCGTATAAATGCTAAAATAGCGTTAAAACTACGTTATTCCACAATTTCTGGTCATGTTCAAACATTTTTGAAGAAAATTTTTGATTTTCATCCAGTTTTGGCCTTTACTTGAGACTTATTTTTCCCAGGAAATTTTCAAAATTCAAACGAGGTTGGTCTGCTTTCCCCTGCGGGGTTGCGGGTTGCTCAGCCACCAGATCAAGTCTTTTGATTGACAATTGACCCTGTGTCCATGTATAGTAATGAATTATACAGAGTGGGTCGACAAAGCGAATCGCATAAGGTGGCAAAGTTCAAGTTATGAAGGTTGAGCTATTTATGATTTGATTACGCAAACATCGTTTTTCCAGTGCAGTGCTCTGCAAATTTAGGGCATAAGATAAGCTATCCCTACAACATTCGTACGTGGGCAAGGTAGAAGTACGAGTAATTAGAGGAGGAGTGAAATCCAGAAATGGTAATTCAGTAAATTATAGTCATCGTTTCTTGTACAAGGTCCTTTTCATAGGTGCGTAAGGTTAAACTTTTAGGGGGTGTGTCAGGTAAAACGACATCTTACCGCAGTAAACCATCGTCACCTGATGTGCACGCTAGAGCAGAAATACATGGTGGCGCGCGTGTCTATTACATACTTTGTTTTTTATATGTAGCTGCACCAGTTATTATTCAAATTATCGAAGGAAATGCTCCGATGATGCTCCGATGGAACTAAAAGGACGAGCATACTTGGAATTACGCATCATGAAGGACATTAATGGAGGGGACTAGGGAAACTTTACCTATTTATGCCTGTAAAAATGTAAGAATCTAATACAAATTAGACTTCCGCTAAAACACCCTGAAAATCAAAGTATATTCTGCAGCTTCTGAAAAAAGCATGCCTTCACAAAACATTGTTCACGGCTCAGAAAAAAGGTATAAGGAAGCCTTGATGTGTTTAAATAAGCGATTTAGTTTCTAATCAGCATCGTATTTCTCTAACATTTACATAGTTAATCGTCAGTTGCTGGATATGTGAATAATGACAAGCATACCATCTTGTTAATTACAGTGCACATTATGTCGTTTTTGATTAGTGATCGCTTCTTTTCTAGGAATAAGCTATTCATGTTATATATTTTTACGTCGGAGGTGCAACTTTCTTCTGCAGGCCGCAGAATATACTTCGATTTTCAGGATGTTTTAGCGGAAGTCTAATTTTTATAAGATTCTTACAAGTTTCACAGGCATACATAGATACATTTTCCCTATCCCCTCCTTTTATATCCTTAATTATTACTTAATTCCAAGTATATTCGTCCTTTTTGTTCCATTGGAGCATTTTGCTTCACTAGTACCCTACTTTTAATTAGTGATTTGAATAAATCAGTCAGTAAATACATACGGCAACATGCCACAATAATGACAGCAGTCCAAGAACGCGGGAAACAATATTGTTCTGAACATTAGCATCATCTTTTTTAAACAAAACTATCTTACCTTATTTAAACAGATCAAATGTTTTCAGCGTAAAATTCATGCAACTACTGGGTGTAAAGAACACTTATACACAGATTCGTTTGACGTTACACGGAATATTTTTAAATAAAAATCAAGCATTTGTAACGCTCTAAAACTAAAGTTAATTTTCAGTGTAAACTTTACACAACTACTGGGTTTAAAGAAAACATACAGTTGGATTCATAATCCTGGCCGTACGGAACATATTTTGGAAGAAATTTTTCATTTCGCAATGCTCTGGATGTAAAATAAATTTGTAGTGTATACTTTACTTATCAACAGTAAACGAATAGTGTACACTTAACACAACTACAGAGTGTTGAGGAAAGCAACACTCATTCATAATTCTGGCATTACATAGAACATTTGAAAAAAATTAAGCTTCCGCAACGCTCTAGAACTGAAGCTAATTTTCAGTGTAAACTTTACACAACCTAGTGTAAGCAAGATTTCAGTCAGATTCGTAATCCTGATATAACTCTGATTTTACGATCATTATTTCTGGAAAAATTAACTCTCCACAATGATCTGCGGACAGATAAATATTGAATGTAAACCACACTACACCACTATAGAGTGAAAACAAACGCGCCGAACTGACGTATGACGTTCGACCCCTGGTATATTTTTAGACTTCTGATCATGTCCAGACTCATAAGCGTAGAAGTTGACAGGAAAAAAACAAGACAGAAACACGTTTAAAACCCCCAATTTTTGACTTTACACCTCCCAAAAAGCTCAATATTGATGTAAATATACACAATATGCTGCGACGTATACCCTTAGAAAGTACTTTATTTTTATTCTATTTGACTTATCCTGACTTCTAGATGGAGAAGTTGGCGAAGACAACAAAAAGGGAGAAAAATGTATTTTCTCACCATCCATTACATCGTAAACTTTAAAAATCTGAACCTTACTCCCCATTGAGTGTAATGAAATTAGGTTTGGGCCGGTTTGTAGCCTTTAAATCGTAGTACGTTTGTGTGTGAAAATCTTCTGTTCCGCAAAATATTTGACATATTGACCAATCAAAAAATGGAAAAAACGTGTTTTTCGCCCATTGTTACACCCCTGATTTCGAACTTTACACCTCCATGAGTAAGTCAATATTGAGTTTTTAAACCCGGTTTGCTGCGACGTGTAGCTCTATTCAATTTATCCCGACTTATAAGCGGAAAAGTTGGCGGATAAATCTTAGACAAAATTTGTTTTTCACACCATCCACTAGAGTGTTAAAGTTTAAACCCCTAGATCTAACTCCGTATTGAGTGTACAAAAGTTTGCTGATAAGCCGAAAGTAGTCCGTAAGTCGTAGTACATTTCTGCGGGAACAAATTTTTTAGTACTCACATCCGAAGTTGTGGGCAATCAAAAACAGGCCAAAATGTGTATTTTTACCTTCAGATTCTTTACACTCTCTACACTGCAATTTAAGGAATAAATCTCTTTAAAAATTAAGAATTCGTTTTCAGCTTACTTAATTGTTTACATTTAAAAAAATCAGACTAAACAGAATGCAATACTGAGTTAGATAAGCTGGTGACTAATAAAGAACACAATATGTTATTGATCGATGCGTATACTATTATAAAAAGGGCTCGACAGATGTACAAAGATGCGCGGAGTAAACTAGTATGAAATATATTGTTATGATTATTATATATTGACCACTTCCGGGCGTGACAGGTGAAACTCAAAAATTGGTTGAGTCTCGAAAAACGGTTCTATAGCCTGGGCTCGGAAAAGTAGTTTATAACCTTTTTGAGCACAGAAACCTAGCTATATAGCCTTTTTGGACTCACAAACATAGCTATATATAACCTTTTTGGACTAAAAATACTTTTTTAGCCCTTTTTGTAGTCGAGGAAATAGCTATCTTTCCTTTTAAAAATCAGAAAATACTACTATATAGCATTTCTGAGCTCATACGGTATGTTTCCGAGTCCAAAAATGGCTGTATAGCTAAATTTCTGAGACCTAAAAGGCTGTATAGCTCATTTTTGAGCACAAAAAAGGCTGTACGGCAATGCTTTTTCGATCACAATGGTTGTATAGCTATCAGTTTTTACAACTCATGGGGAGTAATACCCTCTCCTCACCACCCGTGCTCTTGTATGGTCCTTTTTTACATGTACTAAGGTGATACCTAAAAGTCTTTGTTCATTCTGTACATATGATAATTTTTTAGTATTTTTAATATAATATGCTTAAATGCGTTTTGTATGCTTATCTGTTTTTGAACTTTACTGGTGTATTTTTGCCGATTTATGCATCTCTAGTAATTATAAAAGATTATAGAGATTATCATTACGGCGCGTAGCGCGTGAAAAATTTCGACATTTTAACTGTTTTCAAATCGAATTTGCGACCTCTTGAAGGGAAGGTAAGGAGCTCGGAAAACGGGTGCAAAGCGCAGGGAAATACTTCCATCTTTCCCTACGATTTAAAACTAGATTGTGAGGTTCTTTCAAGATAGATTTGAAATGGCACAGAATAATTTTAACACTAAACTATCATTATTGTGAGTTACTGTTATATTCCGGTGGATTCAATCTTATAAACTCAAAGCAGAAGTTTTGTAAAAGTAGTTTACTTAACCGGCGCCGGACATTTTAGCTTCTTTTGTCTTTTTCAACTTAATTTCGAGCTATGAAACAGACTGAAACTACTATATCCGACATTTTTCTTATTTTTGTCTCCGTTTGAACATTTGCACTTGTTCATAGACAGTTCCGAGAAGTGCTTATAGTCAAATATAAAACGGCTCAAAATTTTAGGCGGGGGTCCCCGACATAGGTGCACAAGGTCAGGGTCGGCAGGTGGTGAAATCCCAAAAAATCAAAACAGTAAATTTAACATTAACGACTTTTTGCTGTTTTAGCGATCAAAATGGTCAAAATAGCCTGTAAAACGTTTTTTAGTGGTAATATCGCATTTAAAAAACATTTTTAGTCCATTTTGACTGCATTACATCACTTTTCACACTGAAAATGCAAACATCCAATAATTTCGGGCGCTGTTTGATTAGAAGGTATTTAAAAGTACTAATATGGCGCGCAGCGCCCGAAAAATGTTGACGTGTTTACTGTTTTTGACCTCAAAAATGATGCAAAAAAACGTTTTATCAGCTTAAAATCACCTGTCCGGCTGACCTCCACGGGTAATACCCCCTCACCCCTCTAAAACACGTAAAAATGGCCAAAAAAGGCAACTTTGTTTTTGTAGAAATCGGGGGGGGGGGGGTCAAAAATTTTCTGACTTTGGGGGGCTGGTGGGCGTCCGACTCCGGATGGGGAATCCCTACCCTACAGTTTGGGGATCCAGGATTTTCTGAACGTCTCTTTGTACATTATATATGCACGTATGTATAAAGGCGGTCCCCAAAAAGTTTTATACATTTTGTACATATAAATTTTAGGTACTATATGGTGAAGTAACGCGTTCTGTTTGGTGAACTTGGGTTTTTTAATCTTAGTAGTGTGGGTCAGCCAATTTCTGGGTTTTACTTTCTATTGATGAAATTTACATAAACTTATCAATACGGCGTGAATCGCCGGAAAATTTTGATAATTCTACTGTTTTCAATTAGAATTTGCGGTCTTTTTACCGCACTAAGGTCAAATATTGTCTTGCAGCACCTTTCGTTTTCTCAAAATCGCCTGGCAGTACCTGATTTTCTATTATTTGTTGTAGGGGAAATACCCTATACCCCCATGTGCCTTGCGTGACAACATAAGTCTTCAACAGGAAATTTTGATTGAAAGCGGTTAGTTTGATATGAAATCGGAGCTTGCTCTCGCTTTGTTTGCTTAAGTGTGTGCGGAAATTCAAACATCAGCATTTTTAATCTGCTTGCAGTTGCGTAATTTTTGATTGAAGTCTCTCTCAACTTTATTCTGTAAATGCGAGAAATTTTCGAGAAATTAAAGAAATTTTAGCATTTTTCGCGCATAATGGCCCAAAATATTGAAATCTTTAGAAAAAATTTGTGCTTCAGAATGATTTTTAATGAAAGCAGACAATGTAAAACGGCGTAGTAATGTTATTTTGCACGTGAATTGAGGATTTTTGGATCTATTTATGACTGTTTGGGAAAGCTAGGGTACCGCTCCGCTCCCCCTCACGAAATCCTGGATCTGCCGCTGTTAATAAGTGGGAGTTTTTTACTTATCTAAGCTCCAATATGCTTTTTTTAAACTTTCCACCTCTAATTAACATTTTACTTCGGTTTATTCATCTTATGCACCATAATTCTTATGTAGTTAGATCATATGTGCACAAGGTCAGGGTCGGCATGGGAGGTAAATCTCAAAAATCCAAAACCGAATTTAATGTTCACGAATTTTTTGTTGTTTAAGCGACCAAAATGGTCAAAATAGCATTTAAAACACCTTTTCGTAATAATGTCGTATTGTAAAAGCTGGCGCTTTTTGGTTAAAAAGTACATGAAAGTACTCCGGAAAAATTTTCGACATTTTTACTGCTTTTGACCTCAAAAATGGTGCAAAAAACGTTCCGTCAGCTCAAAATCGCCGGACAGTACCTGTCTGGCTGACCCTTCAGCGGGGCGTAGTACCCCTTTCACCCCCGATGTGCATGTATGAGCTAGATTAATTAAGTACTGGATAATGTTTTTTTATGCCGTACGTTTTATTACACAGAGAACATCCTTTCTGCTTATTTGGTTATCACTTCTGCTAATGTTTTACCGTTTTTTTCGCATTTTCTTGCTGACTGACCACAGCTATAAAACTCAAACCTATTTGTTTTTATGTATGCATGCACCCCGAACATTTTTAAGCGAACGATATTATTTGAACAGCAAGTGTGGACAAACTAGTCTTTAGTCATGTTTTTTAGACGCGCCCTTCCATTTCGACTCTTTAATCGTATATTTATCGTATCAGATAAGGCCCTAGCACATCAACGCGTTTTATATATATTTTTTGTATTCCCCTGATCGCCGAGGCGTGCCCCGAAGCAATTTGGATTTTCTTTAAGTGTGTCTGCTGATTGCAGATGAATACAAATACAAACATGCTCATTCTATGTAAATACGCATGCGGATGAAAATACTGTATGATTATTAAAATTCAATATACTCATGTCTACCTTTATGAAAAATGGCAAACATCATAAGCTATTCGAAAACGAGCCTTCTAATTTGTTGCCTTCAGTTATCGCCTTCGTGAGTCGTGCTACTTCCGTCTCTGAATGCTGTCGCTATAGCAACGATACGCGAATGGTTTTCTCCGATAATTATATTTTTTAATGCCATAGCAAAATTTAATAAGTTAGAGAGCAAGAGTGCTGTAAATATCATTTAATAGTGGGTATGCTGTACATGTTAAGGGAGCGCAGAGATCCGTCACCCAAATTTTGTCGTTCCCCATCCCTAAAGATAGAGATTTTTTTACCCCACCCCAGCATTCCCCCATTTTTCGCAATTGCAATTTTAGGCGACTTTCAGATGTTTTTTTGCCATTTCTGGGTCAAAATTGAAGGTCATTTATCCGCCTGTTGTCCCTAAAATTGATCGACTAACCCATCTCAACATTTTGAGCTGATACATGTCTGGTATATGCGCACAAGTCTCAAAATACAATGACAATAAATGTAGTACATTTCACAAATTCACTGATCATGTATATATATATATATATATATATATATATATATATATATATATATATAGGAAGCAATTTTCAATTTTTCAATGCTCACAGACCATACATGATCTTGGAGAGAGGTTTCTACCCCCCAACAGGATAATTTTCATCTCCCGCAGAAAGTCCCCCCCAGAATTCGCGATTTTCCAAAAGTTACCGAAAATTTTCTAAAAAAAATCGTACAAAAAAGTGCTTTTTTTAGCGTTTTTAGCTATTTTCTCAAAAATGTCAAATTTTCGGCGCTTCGCGACATATAATCATGTTTTGACTATATTTTGTTCAATTTGTTTCACTCTTTTTGATTTTTTTCGGAATTTTTTTTAATGTTGTTATGCTCTATAAAGATAGAATATTGTCAGAACCGCCGACAAACGATGTTTTTGACGTATACTTACTATTTTAGGCTTAAAAAGGCGCGTTATTATTTCACCCCCTTCCCTCGGAATTCTCATGCTGTGCATGTATGGCACGGACCCGTATTTAGGGTCTGCCCATGGAACAGATCAGGCCCTATTTGCTTTCCGTATATCTCAAAAACTAGTTTTAACAAAGTGCACAATTCGACGTTTTTTAGCATGCTCTACCCATTGAGGTCATCATAGTACAAATTTCTCCAAAAATTGTTGTTTTTCAACTAGTTAATGATAGCATGGCACGAACCATCGAAATGTTTGGTAACTAGATAAAGTAGGTTGTAAAGAATAACAATTTATTGTAGCTCAAAAGCAATCACTATCGTTAAAATTATTGAAAAGGATTAAAAATAATTTCTTTATTGAAATCAATTTTTTTAATCATTTTTTTAGTCCAGACATGCACAACATGGGAATTCTGAGGGTGAAACCTAATAATTTTTCCAACCTGCCTTTTTTGGTCTCAAAGACGTTGGAAACGCGTCAAAGACATTCTTTTTCGGCGTTTTTGATGATGCTTAGTACCATTAGCATGATTTGAACAAATCAGTCAGTAAACGCATACAGTAACATGCCACAATAATGACAGCAGTCAAAGACGCGGAAAACAATATTTTTGTGAATACGAGCATTATCTTTTTTAAACAATGCAAGCCTACCTTATTTAAACAGACCAAATGTTTTCAGCACAAACTTTACGCAACCACACATGATATTTGGGGGATTCATCCCCCAGAAAAATTTGTTCACCCTCCCAGAATAAGCGATCTTTCAAAATTTTTGAAACTTTTCTGAAAATCGGTAGAAAATTACCTTTTTAGGTGTTTTCAGCTATTTATTTGCTCAAAAATGCCGAATTTTCAGCGCTTCGCGCCATATACTCTTATTTTAACGTTTATAATGTTCAAATTATTCGACTTATTTCGAAATTTTTTAAGGTTTTTATGCTCTAGAAAGATATGGCATCGTTAGAAAAACCAAAAAACGATGTTTTTGACACGTAGCCACCATTTTTTGGCCCAAAAAAGGCACTGAAGGATTTCATTTCCCCCCTCCCCCAGATTTCTCATACTGTATATGTATGTACGCAACTACTACGTGTAAAGACCACTTGCACGCAGATTCGTAATCCTGACGTTACATGGAACATTTAGAAAAATAAAAGTTCCGCAACGCTCTGAAACTAGAATTAATTTTAAGTTTAAGCCTTACTTAATTACTGGAAGTAAAGAAAAAATATAGTGAGATTCGTAATCCTGACCTTTTGGGACATATTTTAAGAAAATTCACGTTTTGTACCGCACTGCAAGTAAAATAAATTTGTAATGTCAACTTTACACATCAACAAATGAATTGTGTAAACCTTGAGAAAACTAACAACAAATGAATTGTGTAAACCTTGAGAAAACTAACAACAAGTGAATTGTGTAAACCTTGAGAAGACTAACAACAAATGAATTGTGTAAACCTTGAGAAAACTAGCTGAGATTCGTAATTCTGAGTTTACATAGAACATTTTCAAAAAATATTGAGCTTCTGCAAAATTCTAGAACTAAAGTTAATTTTTAGTGTAAACCTCACGCGATTCTTGGGTGTTAAAGAAGTTGCTAGTCGGATTCGTTATTCTGATATTACGATCAATATATATATATATATATATATATATATATATATATATATATATATATATATATATATATATATATATATATATATATATATATATATATATATATATATATATATATATATATATATATATATATATATATATATATATGAAAGATGCACAACGTCAGGCTAACCAGGGAGGGGTAAAATAGAAATTTTGGGGTCAGGGAGGGGTAAAATTCAGGATTTTTCCAGCAATTAATTGGGTTTTTGGTGAGTTTTTGTCAATATCGTTCGAAAATACTTTATTTTCGGCATAAATTGCTTGCCAGTATCTTATTTTTGGACCCTTTAGCGGGGTGTAATAGCACCTCTCACCCCTCTCTATGTGCATGCATGTAACTCTCCATAATGATCTAAAGACAAATAAATATTAGATGTAATCACTTAACATCACTGTTGAGTGTAAACAAACGCGCCCAATGACATATCACGTCTGACCCCTGGTTCATTTCTAGACTTGTGATCATGTCCAGACTCATAACCGGTGAAGTTGTCAGAAAAAAACAAGACAAAAATTCGTTTAACACTCCCGATTTTTTACTTTACACCTCCCGAAAAAGCTCGATATTGGTGTAAATAAACACTATTTGCTGTGATGTGTTCCCTTTAAGAAGTAATTTATTTTTATTCTATTACACTTATCCCGACTTCTAAACGGACAAATTGGCGAACAAAAAAACAAAAACGTATTTTTCCACCACCCACCACATTGTAAACTATGAAATCTGAACCTTAGTCCCCATTGAGTGTGAATAAATTCGGTTTGGGCCAGTTTGCAGCCTTTGAATCGTAGTACATTTGTGTATGAAAAACTTCTGTTCCGCATCCTATTTGACATATTGACTAATCAAAAAAGGGGAGAAAACGTGTTTTTGTTTGCCCAATGTTATACCCCTGATTTCGAACTGTACACCTACAGTAGTAACTCAATATTGAGTTTTTTAAACGCGCTTTACTGTGACTTGTAGCCCCTGAAATGTACTATATTTTATTCTCTGGAAAAGTTGGCGGAGAAATCTTAGACAAAACCTGTTTTTACTTTATCCACTAGAGTTTTAAACCCTCACATCTAACTCCAAATTGAGCGTGCAAAAGTTTGCTGGTAAACCGAAAGTAGCCATTGGGTCTTAGTACTTTTGAATCAGAAACAATTTTATGGGACTCATAACCAGACTTGTTGGCAGACAAATAATGTGCCAAAATGTTTCTTTTCACCCTCATATGCTTTACACTCTTCACACTGCCACCATAAGTGGGCAGCACCCAAATCCGGGGGGGGTGCAAGATTTTTTAAAGGTCAAAAAATGGTCTTCAAAATGGTGGTATGGCGAAAAAAACACATGTGTGACTGCCACTTAGGAAATAAGTCACTTGAAAAAAATTAAAAAATCGTTTTGAGCTATAGTTGTCTAAATTTAAAAAAAGCGACTAAATAGAATGCAAAATTGATAGAAAAGTCGTGTGACCGACCAAAATTTAAAAGACCCTATGTACAGTAAAACTTTAAACGTTCTTCACACACTAGGTAAAAGTGGAAAGAAAACAAAAAAATGGTGGCATCGAATTTTTTATTATCTTCCTTTCAAAAACCCGGACAATGCATAAGTGTCCCAGTGTTGCTGTAGGGAGGTGCACAGATGTGTGCTATCGCGGCACCTATGATGACAACCTCATAGATAAATGTTATGTAGGTATATATCAGCATAATTTTTCGAGGTCATTTAAAATTATACGAATACTAAGATTTGAAGTTTCTTCCTCTCAGATACTTTTGAAGCGATTTTTTACACATGTATTGATCTTAGCGCTTTTTCAAGCATTTTTTGCAAAAAACCGAAAAAGTTGTGTTAAATAGAAGAACTACGAGTACTATCCATTTAACCAGAGCACGTGGTTTGGACACTCTGCAATCAATCTTTGTACAACCTTAACTTCGCATCTATTTCTTCTATTTTAATGGATTTACGTAGGAAGTTACTATTTGCATGTGACAACTTAGCACTGTTTTCTCTTCGAAAAGAATTGTACTTCTTTATCTTTATGTTACATTAAATCAAATGCAAAAGGACATCTACTCCAACACCTCATGAACATATTGCAACAGCAGTATCATTTCTGATTCTGTAATAATGGAAGATTATTTCAACTTCTTGAGTTTAGAATAAACGTATGTTTATCTGGAAAGTAATGGAAGAATTTAACTTAATTCAGAATTTAGGATCAACCAACAGTGTCTTAGACAGCTTACGGGTCACTTATTAACCGCTGATCATGTGTAGTCAAGAAAATGAGTACTACCTAATCTATATTTAAATAGTACGTCCATATATTTGCATATTTAAAAACTTTTATTGATATAAATATTTCTAGACAACTTTCAGCATGCCTAGGTACAAAGAGACTTGTGCGAAAAACAGTGCATATAAATGATATTGACACATTTTCTCGCGCTGAGCGAGTTACCTCGTGCTGCTTCTGTTGTGACAGCAAATGAGCTTTTATCTTCATTGCATAGATTTTCTGCTATTTTGACCGATAGCGTTTATACTAGTGCTTTTTTCAGAAAAAGGCTTACGGTCACGCTTTATACGATCACGTTTATTTCAATTTGGACTTGGAAGAGCGCGACTACTTCGGATTGCAGTTTCTGGACACATATCACGTCCAGGTAAAGCTCAATCATTTGTTAAAATTTTTATAAATGTGTCAAATTTAAAGATACTCGTATTTTTAACTAATTTTAAGCATAACACAATCTATTGAACTTTATTTTAAGGCTGACTGTGAGGGGTGTCGGTCGACCCTAACTGAACCCCATGACAGTATTGAGGGGTAAGTTATTGAGCTTTTTTGGCCAAAATAGCCTCATAGACTAGTAAATAATAAAAAATATTGTGATAAATCTGTACGTTAATCCACAGTTTCGGGTCAATTACAAGCACTATTAGAGATAATTTTTGATCTTGATTTATTTTTTGCCTTCATTTTGCGTCATCTTGATTTATTTTTTGCCTTCATTTTGCGTCATTCTTTCCAGAAAAGTGACAATTTTCCATTCTAAGCACACAAGAGCATGGTTGTGAGGGGGTATTAGTTACACATGTTAGAGGGTTTGGGGATCTCCCCCAATCAAAGTCGGACGCTCCCCATCCCACCCAGAGCACGGTTTTTTTAATTCGGCAAAGATTTTTCCCGATGTACAAAGACTTTTCGGAACCGTCTTTGTACATATACAAAAATTTCTGAGAAGACAAAAATTGCAAAAAAGGTCTTAAATTCGCTAAAATTTTCGGCGCTTCGCGCAGAAATGAATAATTGTGTGTTCTATATATCTTTATAATGGCAGAAATTGCATTTCAAACGGAAAAATACCGAATTTTTCGGCGCTTCGCGCGCCGTCTTAAGACGATTCCTAGTTATGTTTGCCCTTAGAGACCCAGAAATCAGCTAAACTACACAACTAAAAGTCGGAAAACCCTGTTTTACCACACTAAAATCGCTACTGTATCATATAATAAAATACAAAAATTTGCATGTACAAAATGTACAAAGACTTTCGGGGACCATCTTCATCTTTGTACATCTACTAATGGACCTTGTACAGAAAAAACACTGACCCAGAGCCAAAAATGTACTAACCCCTTTCCTGATTTTTGGAAAAAATTGAATTGTTGGCGCTATTTTGGCCGTTTTCAGCCAAAAAAATCAGTGGTCAACCCCCATAAAATCTGCCGGAACCCCCCCCCCGTAATTTCGGGCCATTACATGTAATGTATTACTCCCTCTGAGCTTTGAAAATTTCATAGCTATGCAGCGATTTTGGCCGAAAAACCATTGCTGTATAGCTTTTTTGGGCTCAGAAAATTAGCTGTATATCCCTTTTGGGCAAAAAAATAGCTATTTAGTCTTTTTTTAGCTTAGAAATGTTATGTGGTTGTCTATTCCGAGTTTTTTAACCAGGATATATGGCTATTTTATCGACTCCAAATAGAGCTACATAGCTATTTTCAGTCCAAAAAGGCTATATGGCTATGTTTGTAAGTACAAAAAGGCTATTTATTTGCTAAAAATGCTTTAAAAACGATTGTTTCACAGCGATACCATCGTTTTTTCGCTATAGCACTGTTTGTTCGCTATTGAACCGTTTTTTACGGATCACATAGCCATCTAACGATTTTCGATTCCCCCTTGAAAGTTCGACCTTGCGCACCTATGATTCTGAAGGTCTAGATTCCCATTCCCTCACGTCATAGATTAACAAGGTCAGGCTATGTCGACAGGGGAGAAATCCCAAAAACCCAGACCAGTAAATTCAGTTATTGTTCATGTAGTTTTTTATAGTTAAATGACGGAGACGGTCAAAATAGCCTGTTTGTAAAATGCTTTTTTGTAAGACCCACTCTTTATCATTTGATCCCATTTTAGCAGTATTATGTCGCTTTTAACCAGAAATTTTGATTTTTTAAAGACTATTTTAACAGTTTTGAGCGCTTTTTGAGTGAAAAACACATTAATTTATTAATCCAGCGCCGCGCCCAAAAATTGTTGACTTTATTACTGCTGTTGTTCTCATCGCAGGGCACAGTTTTCCAGCAACGCGCTAATGGAAGTTAGTTTGCGCTAATGAAAATTTGAGTTTTAGATTTTAGAATAATTTTCTTAACAATAATTTTCTAAATTTAATTTTGGATGAATTTTTCAATGTTTTTCAAGGATTTCAAGCAAGAAATAAGAAATGCGTGGCAACTAAGCACTGTTCTCTAATGTTTGAATGCAAAATTATTTTTTATGTTCATGTTATATTGAAATTCATAAGCAGTGACATCTGTTGCCAGGCTCAATTTATACTCATATATGGCAACCGCACTTTCATTCTGATGTTGTGATACAAATCACTTCAGCTTTCTTACTCTTAAGACTATCAGGATTAAAGCTATTAATTTTGACTTAGCATTAATTTCTTGATTCATTTGATTCTAAAAAACTGGCGTACCATAAAAGAGCATGCGGGGGTGAGAGGAGGGTATTACTCTCCCTGAGCTCTGAAAAACTCATTTTGGCCGAAAAAGTATTGCTATATATCCTTTTTTGGGCCCAGAAAACTAACAATATAGCCTTTTTAGCCTCAGAAAACTAGCTATACAGCCTTTTTTGGGCTCAGAAACATACCGTGTGAGCTCAGAAATGCTATATAATTGTTTTTTCCGATTTTTAAAAGGATATAAAACTGTTTTCTTGGCTCCAAAGCTATTTTTAGTCCAAAGAGGCTATATTAAGCTACGTTTGTGAGTTTGTGTGTATAGCTAGTTTTTTGAGCCCAAAGGGCTATACAGCGAATTCTCTGAGCGCAAAACGGCGATATAACTATTTTTACGAAGCACTTAGCTGTCTACCAATTTGTGGTCTTCACCCCCTCTAAAAGTTTGACCTTACGCACCTATGTGGCTTACTCTTTTAAACCATTCCGTGCTATTAAAAATTTTTTTATTTTGCTAGTTTTTCATCCTTGCAAAAATATTTTGAGCTCCTTCCCGTCAAAATTCGCTACTTAAAAACATCGTATAAAATGTCTCGGTTTAAGTGCTTTTAGTTTTTGACGATCTTTTACTTCATAAGTGTCAACTAATTCAAAAGTCATTTAAGAGTGTATTTTGTTGTCTTTTATTGAATGTTTTTTAAAAGTTCTTGCGTAGAAACGCCAAAAAATTGTGTTTTTGACGCGTATTCATCGTTTTTGAGTCTAATAAAGACGCATGTTTGTGCATGCATGCCATGCTGTGCATGTATGCTAATCATTGTTATTTTCTTGGCTTATCTCCTTTCGAAATCAGCTATCATTTTTTCTAGCTCGATTTTCACATTAGAATTAGGTGGAAAACAGTCTCAGTGACCTTTTTTCTGATGCATCGAATAGAGAGTTCACTATAGCTGCAGCTAGTATTTATATGTACTTCAGCCTTGAAATTGAAATTTTTTATCTCTGTTTTGCTCATGTGCATCCTTGGTTACTCATACATTCGGTGGAATAACCATTCGCGGACAGAGAGCGACTCATCCTAGATGGAAAAATATTTATATTTTTCACAGAATTTACCAAGTCTACTAAATAGACAGCCAAAACTGGTTTTTGGCGGACATTTGTGAACCACTTAACCCCAACTTTTCCGGCACTTCGCGCCGGATTGCCTAATTTTTTATTGTATCTGTCATCTAAAAAGCTCAAGCTTGAATTAAACATGGTAAACGTAACGAAATTATCCAGCACTCCTCGTAGATTTGTTTTCTTATTATTTTGTTTTAACAGCCCTATAATATTGCGAAATGAAGTTTGTTTTAAAGGAAGTTATATTTTTTGTATTCGAGCTCGGTACGAAGCAAAATTTTTTTCAAATTTTTGTGAAATTTTTTCGTCATCATGTTACAAACAGAATTCTCAAAAATACCACTATTTTTGTGTTGCTCCAGACGGTATTGATTTGTAATCTAAATAATTTTGTCCACGTTTCCCTGAAATAAAATACTTTACATTAGTACAGGAATACTGTACAAATGCAAACCTTTCGTTCTAGCTGTTGCTATTTAGTAACTTAAATGAAACACTATTCGCAACAATCAACTAATGTTTGAGACTTTGCCATGCTTTTGAATTTGCTGTTTTCTCAACACTCTACGTGCGCTTATAAATCCCTAATTTAACGCATTAGGTTAGGCAGTGCTCTTTTCACATTAAATTCGAAGTCTGTTAAGAAATTGTTCGTTTCAGTGCTGAATGCGGCTGTTCATCTGATTTCTTGCCTCATTTCCCCGTAATGTTTGACTGATCGCGTGATATAAGCTTTCCGTTTAGTCTTGGCAGTTTAAGTTCGTAAGAACACATTTTCGTACATTTACTTGTGCGAACCAAAGTGTCTAAATCAAATATTTACATACTTGCCAAACTGGTATCCTTCTGTTTTGTTGTGCTGCCACATATATTGTTTGTTATGATCGTTTATGTTCTCTGCAATATACGATTATATACGTTAAAATGTATATTCAAAGAATGTATACACGGCAAAAGCGTTTTATTCATGGACTATTTCACGCTAAAGTAATAAAGCCAACGTTTTTATGATTAAAATACTGGGAAAACTACAGCAAATAAATGGGTAGCGATAGCGGCGCTGTTGGACGATATCATAAAAAACTTAGGGCGCTCTTTGAATTTCTCCTCTATTTGGTGTTGGTTACTGACGGAAATTATTATTTGTCAAATTTTTGTGCACTTTTCAAAGGTAGTTAATATCATTCTTCATTTTATTCGCGCTCCATTAATCATTTTTCTCATTATTGCAGTAGATAGAAACGGAAAATGAGAAAAAAAAGTAATATAAACATACGGCATCGAATATCACTTTTCTGTATTTTATAAGACCTACTTTAATTTTTCCGGAATCGTTGAATGTGAGTTTAAAGATTTCATACGACAGGGATGAAATATAGCGTGTTGTTAGAAATTTTCTGCAGAATAAATTAGTCTCCATAGTACCCTGGTAGGAAAAATGCGGTCACCATAGTATA
The DNA here is from genome assembly GCA_036768485.1 of Mermis nigrescens. Classification (NCBI taxonomy): domain Eukaryota; kingdom Metazoa; phylum Nematoda; class Enoplea; order Mermithida; family Mermithidae; genus Mermis; species Mermis nigrescens. The sequence continues at coordinate 2,515,782 of JAVLUZ010000165.1, read as the reverse complement.
CAAATGCTCACTCATAAAATTTTAAATATCATAGCTAAGCAATATTTTTCTAGCAGATAACGACTTAATGTTTCAAAACTGTGATAATCAAATGTAAATGACATTTGGCTTCATCTGCCATCAAAATGTGTATGAAAGCTGCACATTTTTTGCTTAAGGACTCACATCATTATTTCCCTGATAAAAGTATTAGACATCAATCTTTCGGATGCAGTCAGCTCGGGTAAAGTTGTCTTTGAATAGATTTTTGATTTCCTGTTGAATTTGAAACTTATTTTGGTCAAGTGGGCACTGTTGCCGTAAATTTATCATTTTACTATTAACGTTTTCAGCAGCCGTAATCATTGTATAATACACTTTTCGTTTATTTTTTTCGCGTGTTTCTTGAATCATCAATTTTTCTCTAAAAGAAGTCATGTATATTAGCTTTTTGAGCTTGGCGTGACTAAGTGGTCGCTTTTCTCGAATCTGGAGCGAATTTGGCCCAAAATATTGAGCAAATACTGAGAATAACAGCCACCTCAGCTTACATCTTTTTGCACCGCCTTAAGACTAAAAAGTCCGAAATTTTTAGCATTATTGAAAAGACTGAATCGACTTTGAGTCATTGAATATGTACGAGTAAGTATAAAGACGTTTGGGGGACAAAGGAAGTAGAAGTGTTACCCAGGTACACTCGGATATATCCATGCCCCTTACGTGATGGTGGATCTTCCACTCAAAGTCTATCGTCCCTTTATGATCGAAGTCAGAAATTTTGACACCACCCCTTCGATTTTTTGCAAAACATCTGTTTTTGACCAATCTTAAGTGTTCTTTTGACATTTTTTTTGACAAAAATTGAAAGTCGTCTATCCTCCAGCCCTAAAAATGGTCATCTACCCCATTCTTAAAATTTTGAGCTATTACATGTCTGCCGGATACCCGAATTACCCGAGTAATTAAATGATCGGGTAACCGGTTAACGAAATTAGCTAAGTGTGCAGCCTATTATCTACTCGTGTAGTGAATGCGAGTCGCAATTAGACGCAAAAAGAGGTAATTTGGAAGTTAGTATTCACGGCAAAATAATACATATGTAGTTCTTTAGTGTATAACGGTTTGCTTATCCTTTTTGATAAGGTATCTTGTCAATTTTTTCAGCATTGGCTCGATCCTACAAAGAAAATTAAGAAGCAAGGAGCAAGTAAGTGTTATTCCGATGATTACGTGTTACTAAATTCAAGAGTAAAAATTATTGCTGAGGCGTTTGTCTATTACGGAATGATTGATAACAGCAACATCTACGTAATTTCATACTTACCCGCTTGAACATTCTTAAATAAAGGTTAAATCGTGATATTTGTCGAAAGAACCATAAAAAGCAGCAGATCTGACAAAATGATTAATTTACAGCTTGTGCTGATAAGATCGATTTCTTGAATGTGGAAAATTTTCATTTTCACGCTTTTTCCGGTATTGAGTTGATTCAGTAAATAACTTGTTTGATTTTTTTACTTATGTTGACAGCGTTAAAAGTGAAGCAGCAAATTTTACACGACGAGACATTGTACTTCTCTCTACTAATCTTAAATCCGCATTTTGTATCGCAAATAAATGAGGTAATAAATATCAGGCAAGTATCGACTTTAATTATCTAAAATATTCCTATGTTTGAAAGTTTTGCTCATAAATTTAATCTAGTTCTTTCAGTTGGTCCTCCTTATACATTTCGATTTCGGGTGAAATTTTTCTCGTCTGATCCAAACAACTTGCACGAAGAAATAACTAGGTAAGGCTTTTCTGTGGCTTTCTTATTTAATTGTTTTTATATTTTCGCTGAGTACTGTTTATCATTTTAGATATCAGTTTTTTCTCCAATTGAAACAAGGTATTCAAAGTGGGAAGTTGGAATGCCCTTTAGAAACAGCAGTTGAATTATCTGCATTATGCTTGCAATGTAAGTTTTTTCCTAATATTATGTATTATTTCTACTATATCATGCATGCGAGACGAGGCGAATCGCCGGAAAATGTTGACTTGTTCACTATCTTTAAGTCAAGCCTTGGCCTTTAAGTTAACGAATAGAATTGGGTTTACTAGTTCGAAAGTTTGCTGAAAACCTGCCTTCTTTTGTGATCCCTTGTAAAATTTTGTTAATTCATAGGGGACCGCCCCTGCCTGGTTACGCCCCTACTCTCCGGTTTCCACGGTCAGGCCGAGTTTTGCCGATTTCGATGAACTCATTTTGGAAAATGTTTCTTGGTATATATGGAAATCCTAGTACTATTTTACGTTCAATGAAGTCGACTCTTTCCTCTTTATCTGCTCGGTGTTATTCAATAGATTTGTGCTATTTGATTCTTCTGTACATGTCTGCATACGGTAAAAATATGCATCATTCAACGAGTCGATCTTGCTCTTTACTGTTGCATGCTATGTATCATAAAAAATTTGGCCTACCCTTTTAGGCAAAGTGATGAGTAGGTGCGTATTTTATTTAAGCTAACATCTGCTTTAAGCTCGCTTTTTTGTGTTACTAGCGTTTTTATGTTTTGATTGTTCTTATAGCCGAACTCGGAGATTATAACGCTGATGAACACACGCCTACATTAGTATCTGAATTTCGTTTTATACCTGAACAAACTGAAGAATTTGAATTTGACGTTCTGGAGAGATTTAAGCAATTGAGGTACATAAGCCTTTAATGTATTATTAAAAAGTTCAAATGCGATACATTATAATATACAAATAAGAACTCCCAACTAAATGCTGCTAGAAGCGCTAGCAACGAGAAACTGCAAATATGAAACCGTTGATAACTTACCGCATCGCAAGTGGTCTACTTATATTCTGAGGGCATTTTTTGTATTTTTTATTTGTTTTGTTTCTAGCTATGATATCCTTATTTTATTATTATTTTTATGTTTATTCTACACTTTACACGCGCTGATTATCATTTATTGGTAATATGAGCTGCCTTCATATTATTTATTAATTTGCATTTTCCTTATTAAAACTTAATAATAATTAACTTAGATCAGTCGTTATCCGCATTGAAATTCAGCTAATAGTTACCTAAGTATATGTCGCTTGCTACAAAGTTCATTTGGATTTCCTCTTATCTTCTGTGTTTTATGTACATGTAGAATTTCGCAACTTCGGACAAGTTTCAGCGATTTGTTTATTAAAAATCGTGAAGAGTACCTTCCTACTACCTACCTGGTCATTATTTTTCGAATAGAATAATTGCGCTTTGAATATACATAGTGAATTTTTAATCTTTTTTCTCATATTGACGACGTTCGAAGAAAGATTAAATTAACAAATGGACCATTAAGATCTTAAAATGAGAATTTTTTACAAGAAAGTTTCTTTTTAAGTCAGCTGGCTATGAATAGTGTCATTTTCGATCGCATTTGAGGCAAAATTATGAAAATGCTTTGCGAAGTGTCGAAAATTTGAAGCTTTTCTAACATAAAGATGCGACTTTTCCTATTGTTCTATGCATTAGCTTACCTTTCAACATATTTTTTACAGCTAAGGGGCGATCGTCCCCGCCCACAGAATACGACCTAATGAATTTTATAAAGTAAACTTTTTGATTTTGAGGGGTCAGACACCGGCACAAGCTGAATTGAACTACTTAAACAAGGCCAAATGGTTGGATATGTATGGCGTCGATATTCATACCGTATTGGTATGGTTGTCCTAAATTTTATCGTTACATATATTACTTTATGGCTATAAATCATACATAGGCGTGGCGTGTGGAATGAGGCTTTCCTCCTACCTAAGATCTTGAAAAATCAGGTACAGTCAGGCATTTTTGAAAAAAATGCGGGGTGATGCAAAAAAATTTCTGAGCTGATTGCGAAGAAGCACTCAGTTATCCGAATTTGGAATTGTGTAAGTTCGGGTATAATAATATAATAACATTGTAAACACATTTCTTTACTTCTATTTTATTACATGTTTGCATTTATAGAATATTTACAATGTATTAAATTTGTTTATAAATCGAATACGCTTATTATTCGGTAGCAATTAGTTTTCGCACGCGCTAAATCATTCACATAGAAGTTCATTTTGAAATTGAAATAATCATTTATTACATCAAAAAACCGCTTTTTATGAAGATGAAAATCGACGGTATGAAAATTGAAACAATAGAAAAATATGTTTTTATCACCGTGGTATTTTCTATTCGTCACAGATTTTTCGCCTGCACAAGGGCTTTTCGGGACTATCGTTTAAAAATTTGATAATGTTTTGTGTGGACAAAAATATTAAAAATATTGAATCTAATGGATTCTGTACTGCTTTGCTTAATGTTCAAAATTCAGTCTAAAAAGAGCAAAAAACCATCAGAATTTTCCCTCTTTAGTGAATCATTGTTATTACCATGCATGGGCAGCAGCATAATTTCGGGGATCCGATGGGCCAAATTGCTAAAAATAGCACCAAAAATTTAATTCTAGGGGTACCCCCTTTCGCCCATGCGTGGTTATTACCCTTTCTATAGCAAAGCTTCGGAGTTGACTTTAGAAATTTGATGAATGAGCCAAAACATTTTAGCGCTTCTTAGTAATTCAGTAATTTGACATACCTCTTATCTTATTTCTAGAAATTAACGAATATAGTAAAGATTTGAAAATTTGTTTTCTATCAGACTTCATTGTCTTAACAAAGCATCTACATTGTCTCTCAAGCGGTAGGGATAACGAAAATTTTCCTGCGACTTGCGTCCGTTCTTTTTTGAACTATTTATGTAGCTGTCAAAGGCCGCAAATTCGACTTGCAACACTTGCAATAATCAAAATAATCCGGCGCTCAAGCGCCATATTGATAGTTTTGTGTATTTATTCTAGTAAATAAGGGAAATGTCTATAATGCACTAATAAATGACAAAAACGAAATTAAAAAACGCAGAACTCATTTTTATACTATATTAAAGCATACTAGAATTTATTATTTACAAAATGCACAAATTTTTCGGTATATTCTTTGTATGTGTTGGACATTTTATAAAAACATTGATTCAGGCCCGTATCCAAGATTTTATTTTGGGGGGGAACCGAAAATTTTTGAGGCCAGATATCTCGAGAACCATTAGAAGATAGGCGAAAATAAAGGCAGTTTCGAGCGTATCTCGGCGAGCTCTATACGATGGCGAAGAAAAATTTCAAATTCAAAAGTTTTTCACTCCATTTCATATTAATATACAGCAAATTTATCACTTAAGCTGATTTCTCATTACTTAATCGACGAATTATTTCTTATCTCTTGCCTTTGCACTTCATCATTGTGCTTCACAGAGAAAAACAATACAGATAATAAATAATTCGGCGCCAAGCGCCGAAATAAATTGACATGTTCTGCAAGTCAAGTTCAAATTTGAGCGGTTTTTAGCGGGCTAGAAGACAAAAAACATATATAAACAATAAATACGGCGCGAAGCGCCGGAAAATTCAATGTTTCCCATGTCATTTATAACTCAAATTTGAGCTGTTTTGAGTGAGCTAGAAGGCAAAAACTATAGCTGAACAATGAATCCGGCGCAGAGTGCCGGAAAAGAGTTACATGTTCTTAATGTCTAACTCAGATTTGAACGATTTTTAGCGGTTTAGAAGACAAAACTATACGTAAACAATAAATCCGCCGCGAAGCGCCGGAAAATTTTGAGTTTACTAGCTCAAAAGTACGCTAAAAACCTGTTTTGGCGGTGTTTCAGACGCACTTCGCCAATTTTTCATTCTCCCCTTTGGGGGACCCTTGGGAAAAACAAAAAAATTTTTCCATTTCGGGGGAAGCCCCCCGCCTCCCTGGATACGGCCCTGATTATGGGTATCATAAGTTACTATATATAATGACTATTCCTTATTTCACCCCTCTTGCCATCCTTACTTTATCTATCTCATAAATACGTGAAAAAGCTAGAATGGCTGCTCGCTTTTTGAATTATTTTCTCGAAATTCCCAGATATTTTATTAATGCAAAGCCTGGTTCAAATGAAGTTGACTAAAAGTGTTTTCAAGCCGTGTAACACTTGTACAGCATTAGAGTTGTCATAATTCAAAACCGAGCTGCTAAAATGTCAAATAAATCAGAAGAACATCGTTGGTATATTGTTTATTACTTATACATCTAATGTTTCTAGTGTACTTTCATTTCAGGGAAAAGATAGCAATGAGTATAGTTTGGGTTTAACTCCGACGGGTATTTTGGTTTACGAAGGGAAACAAAAAATTGGATTATTTTTTTGGTAAAACAAATAGTTATCCCAAAATCATACATTTCACTCATACAATTTCATTGTTGTGCAGGCCAAAGATTGTAAGGTTGGATTTTAAACGAAAAAAGCTGACCTTGGTCGTTGCCGAAGATGACGACAAAGTAATTATAGTGTTGCAGTTGGTTTTTACGTTTCTCCCATATTGGATAAATGTTTATTACATTACAACTACTTGTTCATTTTCTCACATTTTTTGACGGACAAAAATAGCTTTTTTACGAACACGCATAGCATATACACATGACGTATATATCTTCTATGCATGCTGTTATAGTATTTCCAAAATGTTTGACGCGTACCTACTATATTGTGGTTAGTCGCATAAACAAGTCTGTTACCCTTCCTTTCTACCTCGCACTCCGCCCTAGTCCAATTTTGTTCATTTTCTGTGTGCTTATGTCGAACTTTCTGGAAAAAATTATTAATTCATAAACAAATTGAAAAATTTGATAAATGATTACATTATTTAATCTTTTCAATCTGTCAAGAAACCAGAATATAAATAAATTCAGAGTTCAATCTAAAGATGATAAATCCTAAAATTGTAAAAATTAAGATTAAGTTTAAAACTGCTTATTCGAAATTCTTTCAATTTTTAATTATAAACCGTTTGTAATCTTTCAGTATTTTTGTCCGAAGGATCAAATTGTCAAAATAAAGATAAAATTTAAAACTGCTAATTTAAAATTCTTCCAATTTTTTATTATAATTGTTATCCTTCAGTATTTTTGTCAGAAGGATCTTTATTTAGAAGACTGCATTCAATATGATTGCGCTAAAAGACTACTTTTGTATAACGTAAGCAACGAATTTTTCACTATATACATATACCTATAATATTTAAATCTTTAATAGTAATTGTACTCCACTCTCTCAAATGTATACATTAGCTTTCTCTTTAAGGGCAGGGAGCAGGAGCACACGTTTGTCTTTAGTCTGCTGTCCCATAAGGCATGCAAGCATTTGTGGAAGTGCGCCTTGGAGCATCATTCCTTCTTTCGCTTGCGTTCGACTCCATCCAAAGCAACCAATCGCCAGGGTTTTTTTAGATTGGGGTCCCGTTTTCGCTACACGTAACTTTTTCGCTCTTAAGCTTTTACGGTCGTGAAAGTTTCGTACATAAACATGAATATGACTTTATTTATCAATATTCGTTAACACTTTCTTTAAAAATAAAGTGTTTTTTGCTATTTGTTATCTCATAATCTGCTTCGTTTACCTATACTGTTATTTGACTTTGGTTTAGTTCTTAAATTTATCCGGTGCTGTTATTTAGTCTCTAAAATATGGTACTTGTAGTAATATGATTCGATGGAGGACCTATATTCTTAACTCTTTTCAGATTACGCGACATAAGAAAGCATTTTGAATATTAATTGAGATATAAGTTATCGAATTTCTACCTTTCTCATAGATTTGTGAAATTTTCTGGCCTTGGGAGGATAAGGATCACAAATTTGGGTGAGATGGGCCCCTTGTTACATGTATGGTAAAAGGTTTAGCTCTTTTATAGATCTCGAGAAAGGCTAGAAAATTATGTTCGTAGCACTGTTTTCCTTTTTTTACGTGAAAAAGATTTTGAGGATTGCCCTTATTGTTATTGTTCTCATGCGAATTGAAGCATAGATGTTCATGAAGAATAAAATACCACGAATTTCATGCTAAAATTTGACATCAAATAGGTAGGAAAATTACTCGTTTACACCCCTTTCAAGGAAACTCGGTTTACCCCCCCCCCTCCCATAACTTCAGACCGTGTGCATGTATGGTCATTTTGCTCCTATTTAAATAATCAGTTACTTTATTGTCGAGGGACTTACTTCTTTTTTGCATTCAAGTGGTAAAACCGAATGGAGTGTTGCTAAAGGAAATCGTATGACCAGAACTGAAAGTAAATTCGAGCGCCGCCCTTCGCAACGTTTTGGCCCTCGTCAGACGCATGTTCAGCGTGATAAACATAGAGACAAGCTGAAAAGCGAAACCATTAGCAAGATCGGCATGAAGTGAGTATTTCTATTGATTTGATTTTATCGATTGTGTATAAAGAATCTGTCAAACGGAACATGAGCCGATTGTATAGCATAGTTTAGTTAACCTAATCCGGCTTTTGTTTTGTGCAATTGTATTCAGGAGTCTATTCCAAAGTCAGAAAATTTTTGACCCCCTTCCCCGATTTTTGGATCAAAATTGCATTTTTGACCGTTTTTTATACGTTTTTTGGTTAGAAATCGGAGGACATTTCTTCCCCCCCGAAAATGGCCAGTGACCCCTCAGCCCAAATTGTGAGCCGTTACATTTATGGTCTGGGCCGTGTTTTTGCATTTTTATATATTTTTTTATATATTCCTTATTTTCCGCGATTCTATGGGCGTGATTTTCTTGACTAGAGTGGATATAATAAAAGAAATTGAAGACTCGCAACCATACGTGGGCAGCAACAAAATTCTGGGGTCTAACGGAGCAAAATTTTCAGAAATAGCACAGAAAATTCTATTCTGGGGTCTAATGGAGCAAAATTTCCAGAAATAGCACCGAAAATTCTATTCTGGGGGGTCCGCCGGATTATGGAGAGGTGCAGGCTCCCACGTCCATGTGCGCTTACAACTGAGCCAATATTCTAATTTCAAGTAAGCTTTCATTGCACGAATTTCATCACTATGTTGAATAGGAATTAATTTGTAATATTTTGTATTTTTGGATTTTGTGGTCGCCTTTAAGTTTCATCCAATGAACCGTTATAGTGAGGAAAAAACACGAAATTCAGTCAAAACGGGCGAGTCGACGTCTATGAATGCCTCGCGAACTCCCGAAAACGCTTCAACGGTTGGCCTTAGAGCTTCGTCGGAGAAATTGCCTGAGGTTACTCAAAAATATGCGAATTCAAAAGTTTTTTCTCGCTACTGTTTTTTCTTATCGTTTTTAATCCATAGCTAACAGCCTCATTTTTTTAGCATGCTAATGAAAGTTGCCTCGTGCTGATGAAAATTTTTAACGTTTTTTCAGCTAAAATTTCGAAATTTTTTGACGATTCGTGTCCAATGTATTTACTGTTTACATATTTAGCTCCAAGTGTGCGGTTGAAACACTCCACAATCGATCTATGCATTTACCTCGTCTGTTCTCTAATGGTTTTAGGCACAAAATGATAACTTTGTGACAAGTTGGCATTTTTCCGTTTTTTGAAAACAAAATTAAGTTTCTATTGTTGCTGTTATCATTTCAGATGTTGCAGTATAAATTATTTAGGCTTTTTGAGCCCAGCGAACATTAGAAAGTCAATAATTCTGCTTTAGCATTAACTTCTTGATTAAACTCAATCTAATACTGATTAACGCAAATAGAATGTTTGTGCGCAGTATGTCGTGGCGTTCTTAAACACTTCTACATATACTGAAATAGAAATGAACACGCATCACTTATGTATTTGCTCACATTATATAGATAAAAAATAGCGTGCTTATGTAAGTCATTCCGTGCTAATAAGAAAGTTTAATAAGCACCTTTGCTAATGGGGGTTGTGCTAAGAAATCCGCTGCTAAGCAAACATTTCCTGCCAGCATTAGCGTATAAAAAGCGAAATATGCTTATTCTCCGTTATTGCAGTATTGCTCTGTTATTTACTTATTTTCTCGTACTTTTGATTTTTTAGCAAATTGACATCATTTCAACGTTATCAAGCGTTGATACCAAATCGATAAAGCATAGTACGGACACCTCACCTAGGAGTCAAAATTCCCTGGTCGTAACGGGAAATAAAAAGGAAGTTTACGGTAGATACAGCGTATATGAATAAGCATGAATATGCACATTGAAAATGGGGACGTCACCATAGGTGGGCGGCACCAAAATTCTAGGGGTTGCAAGATTTTTCAGAGGTCTAAATGGTGATATGGCGAAAAAACACAATTTTTCAACGTTTCTCATCGAGCGCAATCCATTGGCATCAAAAAATTGCGAAAAAAACAACAAAAAATTCAAAAATTGAATTCTGGGGGTATTTTGGTCTCTCGGGGAGTGCACACTCCCCATGCCCAGGTGTGGACGTCACTCTGTACCGATGGCCTAAATTTTAGAATCAGGAGCCCAAAACTATAGGTGCTTGCGTGACATTTTGATGATGTTCTGGACCGAGCTTGCTACAATAGTGTATACTAAAAATAATAAAAAATTAAAACTTCTTCAAGATTTATTTGTTGTCATACTATATTGGCTAGAACTGGTATACATATTTAGGACAGTAATTGTGTCTAGATCGTCTCTGCTTCTGATGCAAAGAGCGGATAATAGATTAGGTGCTTACTTCGTCAGGGTGTGTTGTTACTATGTATATAAATTTACTGATTAACATACTTAATGATAAACCTCCTCGGCTGCTATTCTTTTCTGTGTCTTAATTTATTCATCTTATCTATATATGTGTGCATGGGCGTACGCAGGGAGGTGCTCCCTTAGCCCAAAAATAATTTTGCAAGGTAAGATAACGCATGAAAAATAATGAAAATTGGCATTTTTTATCATAAAATCTCCAAATTTTCGATGCTTCGCGCCTTAGGATCGTTATTTTCTTTAAATTTGTCTTAGGCGTGTCCAAAAAAAACGTCATTTTTCATAACATACTGAAAGAAAACAAACTTTTCTGAAATTTTGATTTTAAGAGCTTAATGGATAAAGCGTGTTCGGAAACGTCAGAAAATTGTTTTCTATTTTGTGTATCGCCGAACGTATCCCGTAATATAGGTCACCAATTCTCGGACCGTCCCCTCTTTAAGAAATCCAACTTACCCCTGTATGTATGTTAAACAGCATCAAGAGTACATATGACGCCCAATTTTCATCTATGATTTTTAAAGATGCATTCAGTGCCTTAGTGTTCTAATTTATTCTTGCTTTTAATTTGTCTTGCAAGACTAGTCTAGTTTTTTGTTATGATTTCAATTCAAGGCTGTATGCTTGTTTTGTAATGATTAAATTATGCATAAAATCAAAGCATAAAGTGATCGATTAATGTTCATTATTGATTACGTCTAAGTGTAGTCTAGTATCTGTCACTTGAATTATTTTTCATTGCAGAGGCCGAATCGCTGAAAGTAAAGTTGAAACAATTGGACAACAGTCCTAGTGTTGCGGTACAAAAATCACCTACCAAAATGGATGCTAATACTTTTCCCAATAATCAGCGAGAAGTTTGCAAAAGTACGCATTCTAAGGCTAATGCCATCAAATTTAATAATTTGAAGGGTAGTCATGATGTCTTGTCGACTACGTTTCATGGTAAGCGTAACCAAATCATGTCAATTATAATTGAATTATGTGTGATGGTACACTAATTATGTTGATTAGGGTCGTTAAATTTAAAAAAATGTGTTTGATTCTTAGTATACTTTGCATTTTTGTGCATTTAGAAAGATTTCTGGGAGGACAAAAACGGTAAAAATGTCAGAAATTCCTTACAAATTTCCGGCGCAAAATGCAATTATCTGTTGTGTATGCCTTGATAACTGTAATAATTGAGTTCAAAGGTTTAAAACTCGGCGCTTTGCGCAAATAGCTATGTTATTTCCTTTACAAACCTCCAGCATTGAGTTTAAAAGCTCGAGTCTGTCAAAATATTCTAGTGCTTTGTACTGACTTAGTAATTTGCCCTGTTCATATATTAGAAGCCTAAACTTGACTTGAACTAATGGTAAATATGTGAGTATTGTTTTGTACAAGTTTAACAATTTTCTGCTTTTTTAGTCTTCAAAGATTCAAAATAGGGTTTAGGGCGGTATAAAAAGACTATGTTTGGCGCTTCGTGGCACTAGGGTTTTTTGTACTTTTTTCGATGAGAAAACCGTAAATTTCACTTGAATACGATAAAAATATCAAATTTTCTTTAGTATTCTTTACGACCAGAAACTCATAAATTAGCTGAACTACACTACTAAAGGTGGAAAAACCTACTTATACCATGCAAAATGCGTCACTGCAATTTAACATACTATTGTGCACTAAAACATGTTCAATATGTACATATAATGACTTGGGGACCGTCGTTATATAAACAAATTTAAAGTAAAAAAATAAAAATTTATATAAAATTTAAATATGTAAGGAGGGACCTTGCACAAAAAATACTACTATAGAATAAGACTGGAATAATATAAATCCATCAACAATTGAAAAATCACAAGCAGACATTTTGTAAGAATTCTCGGTTCTTTGCCCAAGAAGTAGAAGAGAGCAAATTTTATAGAAAAAAATTAAGCATTCTACTACCATCAATAAAGATTCGATTTTGTTGATAAATTGCTCGGAATAGTCTACAAGTCTGGACTCACAGTAGCTTTTGGCAGCTTTTGCGCTAGTTTCAAGGGTTCTAGGTTTTTATTTTTTTTGCCTTTGTGTACATATGTACCTATGTGGACAATGGTCATCCATACGAATGGTGAGAATATAATTAAAATTTCGGTTGGATAAAACAGTAGGCGGAGAAAAACGTTCTTCCTGGTAAACATATTTTTGCCTTGCTTCTCTGTCGATCACATGTAGCTTATTTAGGTCGGCTATTTTTAAGAGGATATAAATTATCGTCCTTTTTGGCCAAAAATTACGTTCTTCTGTGTCTGATTTTACTCAATCATTTTTCGTGCCGTGATTCTTTTTAAAAAGTTTAAACTTCTGAAAGTTTTGTACAAAAGAGGCATATAATGTCAAAATTATCTCATATGTAATTTCGCTATGGGGATATTTATGTAGATCTACTGTAGTCATTCGTTCACACAAATTACTTATTGAAAAAATTGGCGAAAAATTCTTAGAATTTTCGCTAAAAAACTGAATAAATTCTGCAAAAATTAGCGTGTTTTCGCTCCATAAATGTTTGATTAGGAAAGGATTTTTGTACACCTCTGGTACCCGAAAAAGCAATATCTGGTGTGAAATTATGACTTTTTGGGCTCCTAAGTCGAGTTAATAAGGTCGTTAATAAATCATGTCATAAATAGATTTCATGAATTATGGCAAATGATGACCAGAAATCATACATGTAACAAGGGGTTGGGGGATCTCACACCCAAAGTTGATTGTCCCCCTCCCCTACCCAAAGCCAGAAAATTTTTGACTCGCTCAGATTTTTGGAAAAAATTTAATTTTTTGGCCGTTTTTAGGTGTTTTTTAGCTGTTTTGGTTAAAAATTGAAGCTTATTTACCTTCCTCCCTAAATATGACCGAGGACCGCCGCCCAAAATTTGGAGCCGTTACATCCAGAAATCATTTAAAAATACGTATTCATTCTTATCTCCTTAACTATGTTATACGGGGGAAGCCGCCCCTTTGAAATCCAGCCCTGATTGCCATTGTTGACTGTGGACTAATACATAATCGAAGTAGCAAAAATATACCTTTCGCTTGCAATCTATTGCATGCTTTATTTTACTTTATAATGCATAAATGTTCTTTTACTTTTCTTCATTTCGCTTAAAGACTGCTGATGATTTTTGTCATATTTATTATCATTTTTGCTTCACATTTTGAAATTTAGCCGACGATTCCAATGTTACTACCATTTTGATAGCGAACAGTCCATCGCCGCCTTTAGCTACTTTGCCTAATAATAATGATAATCATGTGAGTGCTTCCTTGCATAAAATATCTTTAAAATTCTGCTTTGAAATAATATAAGAAAAATGAATATGAAGTGTTTTTGGTCCATAAGTTGAGTTAAGCTTCTTGTTTTCAGAATTAATATCTGGAATGATCGACTGCTACGTAAACATAATTGTATTCTGCATAATACCTTGTGCTTCGAAGCACAGCCCTGTTGAGTCGAATAAAGATGCATACGTATCTTGTATAGAAATAAATTAGTTGAAATGCAAAGACAGCTTCTTAATCGTACTGTTACTTTAATTACTGTAATATATAGAACAGGCCCGTAGCTGGCCGTCCTAGGGGGACCAACACCAATTTTGGGGGACCAAGCCCAAAAATAGCACAAAATAACGTTAAAAAAGTCATATTTTTCCGATTTTTCTGAATTTAGCGGGGGGAGGGGGTCCGGACCCCCTCATTCCCTAGAGCTATGTGCCTGAATTGGAATGCAATTAAATTTAGCTTTTGTACTCGTACGCAGGTATATGTTTTGTCCGTTTTCTAAACCTTATCTTGCCCCGCCATATTTCGATTTCCGCAAAAATCTAATTGCAGTTTCGTTAGCTTTTGAAAAGCGTTCTTGTTAGTAATACGATTTCGTTTGTTTTTTACAGCGTATGTCCACGGATTTAGACACCGATCTTCTAATTACTCCGCCACAGAGTCGATTAAATACTTCAATTGATTATAGAGCAGTTGTGACCTCCAATCGTAATAAAAATTCATCCGAGAAACTGCCTTCGTCTGATCAATTGAATCGATCAAACGATGACAGCCTCGGCAGCGCTAAATCGGCTGATCGTGAAAAAACTGGCGTCTCATCCACTGATACTGTCGCCGAGTCATTACTGCGCCGTAGTAATATCGGCGAATTGAAAAAGCCTGTTCAATATTTTAACACTTCGGATCTTGAACAAAGACCCGTTACTACTGGCACTGCATCCAAAGGCCACGTTGTTAAAGACGGCGCTGTCACTAATATACCTGTTTTTTCGCACGCTGCAACCGCGCAGGCGTCTTACTGTAGCACGCAACAAGCTTTGTGTTCGTTGGCTGTGGACAAGAAACAAACGGGCGGCCGGACGAACGGGGCGTGTAACTTGAAGGAGACAAATTGCCACTCCAAGCAACAGATTCCTGTGGTTGTAACGACAAAGTCGAGCGCAGTAGATGATGACGCGAACAATGTAGCAGATACTGTAGCATCGGTGAACGTACGTACCTTACGCCTTTTTTTGGCTTTTTACGATTCGCTATTTCTTCTGAGGTTTTTTGGGTTTACGGCAATGATGGATCCAGGATTTTCTGACGAGGGAAGAGGGGGCAAAACCCCAAGTTTTTCTAAAAGTGCCAAAAATTGTACAAGAATCTGTCTAATGTGCTTAAATTAGCAGTTTTTGCCGTCTTTTGATGGACAGAATCATTTGTGGTCCTAAAAAGAGTTAGAAATTTACTAGAGTTTTCTACAAAAATGCACAAAATTAGTGCAAAAGTTTGCAAAAGGCACCGATAAAGATACTCTTGTAAAATGCGCGCTTGGTTAACAGTTTATTTCCTTACCTATATGTTGCTTTTGTATAATATCAGAGTAATTTGTTTTTATTTAATCTTGTGCGTTAGTATGCCCAAGGACTTGTTGAGGAGGGCGGCCGCCCTCTTAGAAGATAAAGATTTTTTAAAAAGGAGAGTATTGTGGGCAGTGGGCACATATGAAAATTTTCCCGCATGTGGTCAGAAATAAAATGTTCTTCCATATTTTTACTGGGGGCAATGAAAAATAATGTTAGTTACTACTTACAACGTTCCGAGGGAGACGCGTGAAAAGCTGCAATTTTTATAATTGTAAATCGTGCAAGATCTGAATTTGAATAATTTTATTGATACTCGTACTGTGTAAGTGATTTTATGCATCTATGCATAATTAAAATTAGTTGTTCCTTTGAGTATCAGATTTTGGCGCGATTGAATAAGATTTAGTGTTTTCAAAAATGCGAAAATATTTTTTTAAATTCTAATCATTGTTCCTAATGAATAGAGCATGTTGAAATACATCGAAACTTATTCTTGCTACCCCAGAATGGTTTCTGAGATTGGAGCAAAGTTAGGGGTCTTTTGCTAGACGAATTCTAGGTACGGGCCTGAGTATGCTTATAGAAAAAGATTTAAAAATCTTGATATTTGTGCATCGAATGTCTTAAAGTTAGTTCGTTTTATGTATCATGCTTTAATAATGGATAACGCTCAATAAATGCTTGAATTTTCATCAGTTACTTTATCCGAAGAGACGAAAAGCTATGAATTTTGAGAGTCGGAGTGAACTGATCATTCCAGCCGATATTAGTTTGGAGGCGAAGATAAATTGCAGTCTTCTTTACTCATACATTCCTAAAATGAAGCTGACGTGTTCTAAAAGTGAAAACTTTCGATGGAATCTTATACTTCAATCGATAAAAAACGGGACGAGTTGAATTCCGCTGAAAAATATTGAAAAATGTCATGCATTATGCATATCTTATTAAAGCATTTCATATGTGATTTTTCCTTGCTGAATACAAGTTATGCTCGCATGAAATTGAATTTCATAAAACAATTTATTCAATTGAAGTCTGCCGTCCTATAGATTAATTTTAATAGTAGATATAAGAGCGCTTTTATTAAAGTGCAATGAATTTACGAAGTTACCTATTTACGAAAAACTCATTTTGTACAGGGTGTCTCATAATGATTTGCAATACCCTTGCAGCCATATGGGTGAATGCTACAATAAGTTATGATACATTACTTTGTAGAGAATTTAATTCTGAGTTTAGTGAGCTGATTACAAAATTGATCTAAAGTCTTTTTATGGGCCAAAAACGAAAATCAATCTGAAGGTTCACAAAAACGGATGAATTTCAGCTAATCAATAAGCTGTCTTGCCACCATTCGCGTCTCTAACTTGTTGAAAACGGTCTGGCATAGAGCACAAATGGTTTTCAAACAGTTCAGTACTAAATTCCTATTCGGCCAAAAATATATCCAATTTTTTTCTAAGTATTCCCCTCGAGTAACGTCCCTGACCTTCCTCCAAGCGCATTAAATGCTCCTTTCGATCTCAAATGATTTCGCCCAGACTGTCGGTAGGAATTAAGTCTGAGCTGCTGCCTGATCACTTGTCTTATTTATATATGCTAAAATGCAAACGCCTGAACTCGATCAATAAGGCGAGTAGTTTCCGAATCGAACTCAGTTTCAAGTTGAAAATAAAAATAATATCAAAATGTTCCGACAAGTTTTATTCTGGCTTGTATGCAATCGCAAACTTCGAAGTCGAATATCTCGAGAACCATCACGAGATAAGCGAACATAAAGGCATTTGGAACGCTTCTCGACGAGTTCTATACAATGTCAAAGAAAAATTTTTGAAAAATTCCACAAATTTCTCACTTTCTATAATTGCATATATGCACAAAATCTATCGTTCAAACTGTGTGCATAACTACTTTCTCATCATTTTCATGAAACTTCACTGCTTTTCTTTTTACACTCAATCTTTGTGCTTCGCAAATAAAAACAGCAGAGAAAATAAATAATCAGGAAAAATTTGACATGTTTCCTATGTCTAACATGACTTTGAGCGGTTTAGAAGCAGAAGTGTACATAAACAATAAATCCGGCGCGAAACGCCAGGTAATTCGGAAGTTTTTATGATTTTATGCTCAAGTTTGCACTTTTTTAAAGATTAGAGGTGAAATCGTTCTCGCGGGAGATTTGATTTCAAAAAAGGTTTAAATATGTAGTAAATAGTTATTTTGATTGAATTAATGGCGCGAAGCGTTGAAAATTAGAGCATTTTTATGCTGATGGACGTCAAAAACCTATGCAGTTTCATAGTTTAAAATTCTGAAAAAATTAGGGGGATTCCCCTTTCCCCCTGGATACGGGCATAGGTGCAGGGGTAGTATCGATCATTATTTGATACCTTGTATATACAAACAATACATACGAATTATGATACAGTATTCAAACATGAGCGCTTAGATCAAATCATCCTCTTAAATTTAATGTTCCTACTTAGAATACTCTCTTAGAAGCTAAATAATTCTTGCGTAATATGTTCGAATGTGAGAGTTACCGTATGCCTTTGCGCATCGTATATTATCTGAAGTATACATCTACAGTGTTGGATTTTCTAACTTACAATTTCGAAAGATATATCTAGAGACATTAGCTTTTTTCTGTTTTAGTGATAAAGTCTATCATGTGACCTAGTGATCCTCATATGTTCTCAAATTTTAAAGTATTTTGTAATTTAGAATGATCGTCTTGTTTTGTCTACAACTAGCAATAGCCGCATACCGAAAATGAAGCCAATGACTAGCAGGTAAAGAGTTCTTAGTCTAGTGAAACTACTTTTGTGCTCTTATGTTCCGCGTTTACGAAGTGTTTGCCCGTACTAGGAAGAATCATTTTATGATTTACCATTGTCACAAACGAATTGGTTAATTTGCTATCATTCAATAGTTAGAAATCCTTGCTAACTTATCACTGTCACTGAAAACCCTATTCGTGTACGGAAATAAATAGTCATACAGAGCTACATTAGTACCGTTGTGTTAAAGTAGGAGCAAACGTCCCATTTCAGTTTCGAGGATATCAAGTTATTTGGACGAAAGAGGTTAAATCTTGGATTTGTGGTCTTAGAGGGATTTAATATATGATTTTTAATGCCTTGAATTGACTTTATAAGATTTGCTCTTATGCACTGAGGGACCTGAAATCCGGAGGTAAAAAATTTATCAAAGGTCAAAAAGCAAAGCAAGTGGTGGTAGGGTGAAATGACACCATTTTTTCGACGTTTCTCGTCGAGTTATAAATCCTTTAGCATTAGAAAATTTCGTGATACAGTATAGAAAAGGAATTAAATGGCGATCCATGAGGGGTTGATTTGAGGTGTTCGATTTCTCCCCCGCGCCTGTGTTATGCGGTGGTAAGCATAGGTGGGCGGCACCGAAGTCTGGGGGTGCAAGATTTTTTCGAAGGTCAAAAAATGGCCTTAAAAATAGTCGCATGGATAAAAAAACATTTTTCAACGTTTCTATTCCAGCACTATCCACTGGCATCAAAAAATTGCGGAAAAACGAGAAAAAATTCAAAAAATAAATTTCGAGGGGTATTTTGGCTTCTGGGGTTGCAGACTGCAGACCCCCAAACCCCCCACGCCCAGGTATGGTGGTAAGGCGTAGTTTTTTAAGGAACGATTGCGATGTTGAACGAGCCGAATCTACGATAAAAAGGACCGAAAAATTGATGATAGAGGCATAAGAAAATTTCGAGGTTTTCTCATTGGGCTCTTTGGATTAAGATCAGAAAACGAAAAATTTCAAAGCTGAATTTTTGGTCTTTTTGAAAAATGATTGTTTTAATCATAATGTTCTAGTGCTTGCTGCTTTTAGTCACGATGTTCGCACAAACGAGATTCCGGCGCAATCGGATAACAGCGGTGCTTTGCATTCTCAGATTCCGAGGCGCGTTAGTCAGAGTCAAGTGATTACCCAAATCTGATCAGCGTGCAACAACCGCAGCCGATTCGCTCGCTGCATTATTTCTGTTATAAATGTTTATCGATTTTTAGAATAATTCAATGCATTTTTTCCTAAATTCGTCTAAATTGTTAGAGCGAGGTCCTTTTTGTTTTTTGCCGTTTATTTATGTGTTCTTAACGTGACTTGTTTGTTTTTTTTGTTTTTAAGCTTACGTTCGCTGATTGCGTTCTTGACTTTTACGTGCTCTTTTGCGTATTTTTTATTAAGCGAAGATTCACAATGTTCAAAATTACAAATTCACCTGCTTAATTAACACTAAAAATATTGATCTTTTTCCGCTTTGTTCTTGTGTATCTATATAAAATTCAATTTAGATTGCAAAATTAATAAAGGCTGCTCATTAAAGTTCCTGAAACCCTTTGCATAAGCGCAAAATAGCGTTCTAGCGTTTTTAGTCATTTTTCCCTCTAAGGTTGAAAAGTTTCTCAATTTTTATTAAATTAAAGCTTAATCATTCAAACAAGTAGTCTATTATCATTTGATTTCTCCGCGGCAGCATACCTGGGCGTGAGGGGGGGGGGTGCGGGAGGTATGCACTATACGTGAGCAGCACCAAAATTCTGGGGTGTGCAAGATTTTTCAAAGGTCAAAAAATGGTGGTATGGCGAAATAAACACCATTTTTCAACGTTTCTCATCGTGCACTAAAATCTCATCGTGCATCAAAAAAATTGCTAAAAAAACAAAAAAAAATTATTGAATTCTGGGGGGTATCTTGGTCTCTCGGTGGGGTGCATACCCCCAAACCCCCCCATACGCCCAGGTGTGGTATGCACCCTCCCCATAAACCAAAATACCCCACAGAATTCAATTTTGAAATTTTTTTGTTTTTTTCGCAATTTTTGATGCCAATGGGTAGTGCTCGATAAGAAACGTTGAAAAATGGTGTTTTTTCGCCATACCACCATTTTTAAGGCCATTTTTGACTTTTGAAAAAATCTTGCACCCCCAGAACTTTGGTGCCGCCCACCTTTGATCGGCAGTCATTCTTTTCATAATTTCTGTCAAAATTGTGAGACTGAGGCTTATTCAGAAAAATGTTTATTGTGCTTTCCGAATCTATTATTTTCATTAACATTTGAATAGAATCGATTTGTCGATAATTTTATCAATAACTTTCATATTATTCAGTTACATACGAATGCCATTTAGACAGCTACTTTACTTTTAGTGTTTATGTACCATTATCGGGCTGCTATAATTCTGTATACGTTTGTGCGAATCAACGCTTTATCCCATTCGCTGGATTTTAGCAGTAATTACTTCTGTTAGCCCTGATTCACTTTTTGCTTTTTATCGAAATGTTGTGCACTTCTCCCATCGATATTACATGATTGTTTGGATATTTGGCCGCGGTATGCTTTATTCTAGTTGACTGTAGATGCGCAGGAGCCTATTTAACAGTGGCCGCTTTGCATGGTTGTATTTTAAGACAGTTCATGAATTTTTATTTGTGGCTATCCGGTCAAGTCGGGTTATTTTTGCCTTTTGTGTTGAATTAGTTCGTCATGCTTTAGTTTCTGAGCAAAATCTTGCAGAAGTAAAAATTTACTAAATTATAGCAAAGTTCGTGAATTAAGTTATACTAAATAACAGCATTATAGCCAATGTTTCTTGGATTATTTAGAATTAGTTGTTACTTGTTAACGTACTCGTAGGTTTCTGCTATGTATGTTTGATGCTGCTTTGAAGCTGCTACATATGTACCTACGTTTAGTCTTTTTCGCCTTTTTCTACCTTCATAAACTGGTAGTTATAGAATTGACCTTTAATCTATTCATTCTAACTTGGTGCATGACGAACGATTAAGCTATTGTTTTTACTTTACAGACTTTTACAGACATGGTAGCAATTACAGTAAACATAGACTTTCTGGTGTGTAGAGCAAGCGGAGACAATCAGTTTGGTCGTCTCGTCATGCCCGCACCTGATCAAAATGAGTATATTACATATAGTATGATTGATAAAACTTGATTTGACCCTAAAAGCATTGTTTTCGTTATATCTTATCTTTATTCAAGCGTTTCTCTTCATCGCGTTTTTTTCTTGTTTTGGACCAATAACGTTTTGCCTTTAACGCGCATTTTTGTTGCAAACATGAATTTGAAAGGGTTTGCGATAGCGAACAATTGTCTGTCGGCGTCCATTTGCGTTTAACTATTTATTGATAATGATCGACTTGTTGTGACAATTAGTAGGCGTTGTTTCCATTCGTGTAGGTACAACGGATAATAATTCAAATGTAGTATTTGCCGACTTTTACATTAAACAGTACACGGCTATATAGCACACGCTTTTAGCATTTCTTAACGCTGAAACTTCATCTTGTCTTACCTGTGAGTAGAAAATTAGTAGGTATGTATGCAAATGTATGTATATTCAACTTGGGACATTTATTTTTGAATCCCTTATACATACATATATGTAAATGGGCAACAACGAAATTCTGGAGGGTCCATGGGGCTAAATTGCCAAAAATAGCACCGAAAATTCGGTTCTGGGCAATTTTTGTGTGGAGCTTTCAGATTCTGGGGTCCAGTAAGACCATAGATGCATAGCTTGGCCGATCTGAGGTGAGTCAGCCGGCCTGTGCGGTCAAGAATTGAGCTTTTTTGGGATTTAACGGCCGCAAAAACTGGCACAAGCATTGAAAAAGCTAAAACTACGTTGGTTATTGCACAGTTTCTGATCAATTTTAAGCACGTCGCAAGCAAATCCTCAATTTTCATCCGTTTTTGTCTTTATTTCGCCTATTTTTCTAACCCCGTGCATGTCTGATCCAGAGTCTCCACGTCCATGTAGATCCCTAGCCCATACAGGTACATATCTACTGTAAGCAGGTTAACCTACATATGCGTTGTGTACTATATATTCGGGTTTGAATCAATTTGATGTCACTAATGTAGTAGGTACTTAGTGTATGTATGTACATGCCTACTTTCAATTAAAGTCGATTTCATTCGAAACGGCCCATTTTCTCAGAATTCGTTTTACCGTATTAGTTTTTCATTACGCTAACAGCTTCTTCAGTTGTGCACTCCATAAGCGACAAATTCTTCGGGAAAACTAAGGTAAAATTGAGGCCAAAAATGGAGAAAGATCAAAACTTATTGGTTATTTTAAGTTTATAAACACATTTTTAGACCACTTTGACACAGAAAAGCTCTCAAATCGACCCCCCCAGGCTGACCTAGGCTTAATACGGACCGATAAATCATCGTTAAATAGCAATACATCTAATCCCAATCAAAGTTATTTTCCTTGGGTTTGAGCGGAAAACGCTAAGTTTGTACTCTTCAGATTCAATAATGTACCGTTTTTAGCTACGTAGTCACTTAAAGCTACATAAAGCATCGACAACTTTCCATGGCTAATTTTTCAACAGAAGTAGTTTTACAGATTTCGTAAGTAACAACTATATTTTAGAAAAGCCAGAAAAAATGCGGACAACGATAAACAGTCGATAATTAAACGTTGAAGCAGTGCGATATCAACAATCAGATACTAATAAGATCTTGACGATTACTTTCAAGATGGGCAGACAAGTAATGTACGAGTAAAATCGGCTGCTTTGATTTTGAAATCTTACTGCAACTCAAAATTATGCTTTAAATATAAACATACGAGACACAGACCATAGCACGCGACGTATGTATAAGGAAATAATTTCTTCTTGTAATTCCTTAACTAAGGAAAACAGCTAAACTAAGGTCAAGAAATTCAAATTTAAAAAATAATTCTAAGCTACAGAAGCCTTAATAAGACGTCATGTAAGGCGCTTGTGGTCATTTTAAATGTATATGTAGGGTAAATATTATCCTATGATTTACATAAATTCAATTTAATCTAAATTTGCTTTTGTAATTATAGAATAATAAAAAAACAGGAGTCGATCATAAATGAGCGTGATAGACTTGTCTTTGAGACTAGGAATTCTGCGCAATACAGAAAAAAATTTTTTTCGGGAAAATTTTTCTTTTAATTTTGTTGCAATGCGCGCAGATATGTGCAGATAGATAAGACGTCTGAAAAATTCTACGAAATTGATCAAACATATGCCATTAACCTATTCCTGAAAATTTACACACTCTGCAGGATATACTGTCGTGCGGATGGCAATGACGAATACGAACTAAGAACTATAACTTGATTTAATTTACAGTAATCGCAAGTCGCAATCACACATCGGCACTGGGCAGCGCCTAAATTCAGGGTTCAAAAATGTTTCTGCCGAAAAAAGATAGTGGGCGAAAAAACATTTTTCGACATTTCTTGTCCATATTATTAATCGATATAGAAAAAATTGTCAAAAACTGAAAAAAAAGAAAATTCAATCCTTTAGGGGCCTTTCGAATGATGTGTAGTTTTTGGTTTCTCAGGTTCAAGACCACAGATGCACAGCATGGCCGATCAGGAATGTCAGCCATCTGGGCATACATCTAATACTGGGGATGGAAGAATCATCAACCCCCCCATTCAAAGTCGGTCGTCCCCGATCTTCCAAAGCTAGAAAATTTTCGACCCCCCTCCCGATTTTTAAAAAAAATTTAATTTTGGTCGTTTTTGGCCGTTTTGGACCAAAAATTGTTGTAGGTCATTTACCCTACCCCTAAAAATGGTAGGGGGACCTCATTATTAATTTTGAGCCGTTACATGTATGGATCTGGGGGTCTAAAATTGAGTTTTTTGGGGACAAAATGACCTGAAAAAACTGGTGTGAATGCTATGAAAAAATTAAACCAAGGTTATTCCAAAGTTAGTGGTCAATTTCAAGCATTTAGAAGAAAATTTACAAATTTCATTCATTTTTAGTATTAATTTTGCCTCATTTTCCTACAAAATTTTTCCTTTTTTCAATTCTACGGGGTCTAGTCTAGCGACGGCCCCAACCCCCACGTGCATGTCTGGTTCAGACCCCCACGCCCATGTATGATCGCGACAATACCGGTAAACTTATGCGCATGGATGAGAGTACAAATAATACACGCAAGGAAAGCGCTTATTATTTTTTGAATCCTTTCAGGATCGGATAAATGCTGGCGAAAGCGTCGTCAATATCGCGCCTAACTTTGGCGCCCGTTATCACAATTTTTCCCGAAACGAATATCAACAAAACGACGCGAGGTTTCACCATTCGATAGATAAGGCCAGGAAAAAGTTCTGGTTCGTAGGTCGAAAACTGCGAGTGCGTCAAACACAAGCTCTCCAATTGAATCGGAAACTTCACGTCGCAAGAACCAACCATATTTTGGATCTGCAACGATTTAAATTTATGCATTCACTAAATGCATTATTTTCTTACATGCAGAAGGTCAAAAATTTTGGGAGGGGGTTATACCGACTTTCCTGGGGGGTTAATGAGTTATTATAGTATTATTTATGTCAAATTTTGATACTTAATTAGTTGTATTTTATTCTTCATGAATATTTGTCGTTTAATCTGCCTAAAATAAATGACAATAACGTCGAAGAAATGACCAGTAACATCAAAATAATGAAAGAAAAGTGCCTGGATGAATCAATTGAACAGTCTATTGCTCAAAAAATGAGTATATGTAATCGAAATTATACTTTTAGACGTTGTTTGACGCTTTTTCATGGTTCGAGCATTAGGTTTTGGTCCAAAATGGCCTGAGGGGGTAAGCTTTCCAAAAGTCCTGGTAGGGGGATACTCCCCACCAGTGTGAATATGCGGTTATTTCGTTAGCTTTGAAAACAAGTGTTTAACAGCAATACATCTAACGATTTTAACAGGACGTTCTCATCCGTCTCCGGCGTATCAATAGAATTTGCTTTTAAAATACGTTGTTTGAAGGGAACTCAACTTCCTTTTCAACATTCATTCATAAACTTAACAACCCTTTAATCGTTTATCAAATATGTCAAAACGGACATAAGAGCCATAAACCAACTGGACGCTTAGTCAGCTGTTGTTATAGCACAAGTATGAACATAGAAAGCGAGGTATACTTACAAGGGCTTATCATAAGCACTGTCATAAAGAGTTGAATAAGAGCAACCATTCCCTATTAATAGTTTAAGGATCAAAACAGAATTTGAAAGAAAATTGACTGATTTTGGACTATTTAATGCTCATGAAGAATGAAATGAAACGAATTAAGTACCAAAATTTGTCAAAATATAAACATTAAATACGGTAAAAAAATTTACTCATTATTTACCCCTCATCTCCTCAAGGAAACCCGGTTTAACCCTCCCAGAACCTTTGACCGAGTGCATGTATGAATTTAAATGTCCGTTCGTCTTAGGGTAACACCGTTTTTAAATTCAGTTTCAGTTTTGCAGGCTGAATGCAAATCAGCGACGCTCTTACCTAAATGATTTTTAGCACAAAATTGTCGAAAATTTTAAAATTTTA
The DNA here is from genome assembly GCA_036768485.1 of Mermis nigrescens. Lineage (NCBI taxonomy): Eukaryota > Metazoa > Nematoda > Enoplea > Mermithida > Mermithidae > Mermis > Mermis nigrescens. The sequence goes on along the minus strand of JAVLUZ010000165.1, from coordinate 2,489,913 downwards.
AGAAAAAACATTGCGTCAAAAGTGATTTAATGTAAAAGTATACATTGTAAAACGCCGGAAAAACGCTGTTTCGCGCGTTAAGGGCAAATTTTTGGACCTATTTCGACTGTTTTTAGAAAGTTGGGATACTGCCCCCTTAGGAAAATCCTAGATCCGCCACTGGCTGCAAGATACTGCTTAGCTATAAACTCGAGAATCGGCAAATTCTTCGACTTCTCTTTCCACCATTGCAGCAGATCTTCGTCATGAATTAAGCATTTCGATTTTGTATAAGCCTACAATTAAGAAACACATAGATAATATTTAGTGATTTATGAGTAAATTGTCAACCAGACGTAAAACTTATTTGAACGTGCAGTTGCCAGATAGAAACGACTTCCTGAATAATTTATCTTTCGATTACATCGTCACATGTTCCGGTGAAGTCAAGCTATCAAGAGCGTACATACTTTAACACAGGAACCGAGAACCGGAACCGGAACTGACGTTTCTCTAGTTGAAGAATCGGAACCGGAACCGACGGTTCCAACTTACGCAAGAACCGGAACCGGAACCGAAATTCTTGTTTTCCAAGAACCGGAACCGGAACCGATTTTTTTGAAAAACCTGGAACCGGAACATCCCTAGTGCATACCCCTAAACCTCCGACGCTTAGGTATGAGACACACATGGGCGTGGGGGTTTGGGGATATATGCACCCCCCAGAAGTTGAAATACCCCTCCCCAGAAATCAAAATACCCCCCCAGAAAATTTTTTTTTGCTTTTTTAGCAATTTTTTGATGCCATTGGATAGTGCTTGCTTGATGAGAAACGTCGAAAAATGGTGTTTCTTTGCCATACGACCACTTTTAAGACCATTTTTGACCTTTGAAAATTTTTTCACCCCCCCAGAATTTCGGTGCTGCCCAATGCACCCCCAGAAACCAAAATACCCCCCCCCAAACGTTGAAAAATGGTGTTTTTTTCGCCAAACTACCATTTTTAATGCTGTTTTTCTGACCTTTGTAAAAATCTTGCACAACCCCTCCAGAACTTTGGTGCCGCTTACCTATGGTGACGCTGCGCAATTATGGCCGCAGCGCGACCACACATGGGCGTGGAGGGAGTCTGCTGCACCCTCTGAGAATTCGGAGGACCCCCAAAATCGATAGAACCCCAGAATTGAATTTTTGGTTTTGTTTTTTGCATTTTTGCTTCATCGGACACACTTGCCCTTCCGAATTTGGTTGTTGAGGCTATTGTAAAACTACCACTTTTAACTTCATATACATATTAAAGCCAACTCAATTTCAATTTGTAAGTTTAGCCTACCTAAAAATTCGTAAGGTCACACTTCGCGTCGAATGAATACATCAACTGAAAATTAGGACAAAATAGTCATTCTGGAAAAAAGATGGTAGGATGCAAATTGCAGACTAGAGAAGTAAAATATCTTTTGAATAATTATGTGTTCATATTCAATGTACATACATTATGGATTTATGCACAGCACAAGACAATTTTTGCTCTCCCGATTAGAAAAGTAATAGTCTATGAAAAAATATTGATCTCGTCCGTACCTTGAAATCCAGAAATTTCGCATCGAAACCTAATTTTTGTACAATTCTAGCGTATTTTCGAGCAGCCAGCCGACTACAGTCTTCAGATTTGGCTCCTGTGCACACCATCTTACCAGAACTAAAAATCAATGCCGTGGTTCGCGGTTCTCGTATTCGCATTATGACAGCGGCAAAACGTTTTGGATTGTATTCGGCATTGCGAGCATGTAAAGCTATTTTCTTTAGATCCAGTTTGCAGCCTTTATTTTAAAATACGAAGAGATAAAAGAAAGTGGCGTAATTATACTGATTTTTCGTAGACTACTTATATACTCTACAGGCAAGAGTAGAGTAAGATTCAACCAGAGCTTAGAATCTTTCATTATTTCGATTTCCCTAGAATGAATGAGCTTCCTAAACCGCATCTAACTCGATAAAATCAATATAAAAACCAGAATTTATTTTTCAATCTGCGTAGTAGGATTGAAAATTGCAGAAAAGATTTACTCTGTACTGTACGTAACAAAATGATCTGCACATTTCCCTTTCGCTACGAAAATGATGGAAATGTAGGTATTTAAGAGGTTACACGGAGAAAAATACACCTTATAAATAACATACTGACCATGGTGCAAAGTAAGTAAATTATCTGGCAATTTTTTTGCACGCGTTGAAGTTGGGGTCATGCGAAAAAATCCCCAAGAATGATACATGAGATGAGAGGTATATATTTTTGCTAGCTTTTTTGCAATATCAGCCGAACTAAAATTTTAAAAGTTATGTATGACATCTTCACTTAGTGTGCAAAAGCTGTTTGGGCAGGCAAGGCATGGCATGTATGTGAATTTATCGGAAACTAAGCTACATTCAAAATTTTTCGTTTCTATCAAGTTAATGCAGCCTTGTCATTAAAAATTGGAATGAAAGAAAATTTTTTAAAAGATAAGGAATTGATACTTAAATAATTGCAAACCTAGGTCGTGAATAATGCTTTGGAAAACATAATTTTCCATACAGGTATATACTTAATAGCAAGGGAAAATGCTCCGATGGAACAAAAAGGACGAATATACTTGGAATTCGCATCATTAAGGACATAAAAGGAGGAGACTAGGGAAAACTTACCTATGTGTTCCTGTAAAGTTGTAAGACGCCACTAAAAATACGACTTCCGCTGAAAAACGCAATCGGTGTATATTCTGCGGCCTGCAGAAGGGACCTCCGACGTAAAAATAAATAACATGAACAGCTTATTTCTAAAAGAGATGCGATCATTAATGAAAAAACGACATATTGTGCATTCTTACGCTAGCATGGCACGCATTGCTAAGAGGCAGCTATTAGCAAGGTGGTGTGCTTGCCGTAATTCATTTATGGAGCCATTGACGATTAACTAAATGTTGATTAGATATTGAAAGAAAAATTTGTATTGATAAGAAACTAAAGCGGATATTAAAACACATCAAGGCTTCCTTATTATCTTTTTTTCTGAGGCAGTAATTAACATTTTGTGAAGACGCACTTTTTTAGAAGGCGCAGAATAAACTTTGATTTTTTGCGTTCTTCAGCGAAAGTCGTATTTTTAGTGGATTCTTACAACTAAAAACTTTACACAACCACTGAGTGTAAAGAAGATTTTGGTCGGATTCGTAACTCTGTTATTACTTTGATATTTCAATCAATATTTATGAAAAAATTAACTCTCCACAATGGTCTGCAAACAAATAGATATTAGATGTAAACAACTTTACACCACTGTTGAGTGTAAAAAAATGCGCCCATCTGGCATATCACGTTTGACCCCTGGTACATTTTTAGACTTTTGATCATATCCAGACTAGTATGCGGAAAACTTGTCAGGAAAAAACGAGACAGAAACACGTTTAGCACCACCGATTTTTGACTTAACACCTCCCGAAAAAGCTCAATATTGATGTAAATAAACACAATTTGCTGTGACGTATACCCCTTAAGAAGTACTTCATTTTTATTCTACTCTAATTATTCCGACTTCTAAACGGTGAAATAAGCGAACAAAAAGGACAAAAACGTGCCTTCTTGTCCTAGTTTTTGTAGTTGTTTGATTGAGGCTACCCTTCAGCTAGACACCTATGTTCTGCATTGACCCATTCCTCTTTGTTGCCTAGTATTTTTCATAATAGTCAAACACTTAAAAAAGCCAATGTTCCTAAAAAACACATGTATCTTAAAAAAACCCCACTTTTCTAAATCACGCATCCTTCGTCTTTTAGTGGTATTTTACCTTTGTTTTTCTGTCTCGGCTATCGTGTCAATAATTAGGAACATCTGAATTAAAATCCAAGCTCTGAAAGTCAAATTCAACATGCCAAACAACAATTTATTTGCAAAAATCAAAACGCCATCGATCATGAGACATCTCAAATTTCGAACCTATTTTCGACTGTTTTTGGAATAGTTGTGGTACCACCTTCCCCTTAAGAAAATAATAGAACCGCCACTGATATGCATGCTATGTTACATAGTAGCAAATAAAGGTCATTATTCAAATTCTTACTTGAATCAGCGTCTTTAACAAAAAATGGAAATAACGTTTTATTAGTCAGCAATCTTTAAGAATTTAAATTAGTACGTTTCTTCGGCCAAAAAGAGCATTCCAAAACAATAAATGAAAGCCGCAATCAAATTATAATTGTTCGTACATGTAACGGCTAAAAATTTTTGTGACGGCTTGATAATTTTGAATAGGGGATATTTGGCCAAAGAGGGACGGACGGATGGATGACCTTCATTTTTGGGCCAAAAAATACCAGAAAAATGCTTAAGAGGCCTTAGAATGCTGGTTTTTGCCTAAAAAATCAGGAAGGAGAAAATTTCGACTTCTTCAGGGTTGGAGAAATAGACATCTTCGGAAGGAGGTTTCCTAAGAAACAATAAAAAAGCAATTTATGAACATAATTTGCTGAGTTTTGGAGTTTTGCGTTCTGAATACCGCTAAAGTGCCCACGCATATGTTTGTCTCTTATGTAATCGTATATTTCGCGAAGCCTTGTGCATGGAAATAAACAATGATAATAATATTATAATAATAATGATAATAATAATAATAATAATAATAATAATAATAATAATGATAATAATAATAATAATAATGATAATAATAATAATAATAATGATAAAATAAAAAAAATAATAATAATAATAATAATAATATTAATAATAATAATAATGATAATAGTAATAATAATGATAATAATAATAATAATAATAATAATAATAATAATAATAATAATAATAATCAAGTGGTGAAAGGTACATTGAAGCTGTAAGGTGAGGAAAGATAAAGCAAAGCTTTTCTAAGCAGATAGGATGATGCAGCTGATGAAAACAACAAACAACACATATTAATTATCGCGGGTTTTTTTAAGGCTTAGTGGGTTTTTTAAGGAACACATTTTTAAAATTTATTTTTTTTTCATTAGCTAGTGAGAATTTCGAAAAAATAATTTCATGGGCTTATAGTCCAGACTGGACTATTCATTCATACAAATTTTGAATAAATTTGGAGCTGGGTTTTTTTAGAGGACATGTGGGTTTTTTTTAAATCCGACTCTGGAGGATTACTGTAGGTCAAAGGTCATGGATATGGGTATGGCATTTATTTTGCATGCCGGTTGAGACATGGCCTAACATAAGGGCATGCCTGAAACTGATGTCAGTGTTCTGTTCTTGTGCAAGGGAAAGATTTTAAAATACTCTTAGTCACTGTAGTAGATCGCGTGAATGTTTTCATTGTTTTATCCTCGCATAATATATAGTGCTTAAAATGCATACCAAAAATCAGCATTTGATATCCAATATAAGCTGAGTTATAGGGTGGGTTTTTTTATGTACCACTTTTGAATGGGTTTTTTAGAGGCCATGCAACACATTGTAAACTTTAAAAATCTCAGCCTAACTCCCCATTGAGTGTAAAGATATTCGGTTTGGGCCAGTTAGTAGCCCTTAAATTGTAGTACGCTTATATGTAGACGACTTCTGTTCAGTGTTCTTTCTATACAAGGTTCGTTTTTACTTTTACAAAGACGGTCCCTAAAAGTCTTTGTACATCTTGCATACACAAATTTTTGCGTACTATGATATGGTACAGAAGCGATTTTAGTATGTAAAAACAGAGTAGTTCGACCGTTGGTAGTGTATTTTAGCTAATTTCTGGGTTTCTGAGGGCGAAAATCACTAATAATTGTTTCAAAACGGCGCGAAGCGCCGAAAAATTCGACATTTTTCCTTTTTAAATGCAATTTCTGCCATTATAAAGATATATAAAACACACAATTACTCATTTCGGCGCGAAGTGCCGAAAATTTTAGCGAATTGCAGACCTTTTTTGCAATTTTTGTCTTCCTGAAAATCTTTGTACATGTATAAAGACGGTCCTGAAAAGTCTTTGTACATTTAGAAAATCTTGCCGAATACAAGAAAATGTGCTTTTGTTCCGCAAAATATTCGAGATAAGAACCAATCAGAAAAGGGGAAAACGTGTTTTTTCACCCCATGTTACACCCATGATTCCGAGCTTTACACCTCCAAAAATAACTCAATATTGAGTATTTTTAAACGCGATTTGCTGCGACGTGTAGCCCTCCAAACGTACTATAATTTAATTCTATTCAATTTGTTCCGACTTATAACCGCAGAAGTTGACAGAGAAATCTGAGACAAAATCTGTTTTTTGACACCATCCACTAAAGTGTTAAGTTTGAAGCCCTAGATCTAACTCCACTTTGAGTGTGAGAAAGTTTGCAGGTAAGACAAAAGTAGCCCTTGAGCCGTAGTACATTTCCATAAATAGGTTTTTAGGGGACTTTTATACAAAGAATTTGGCAGCCATGAACAGGTCGAAAACTCGACTAAAATGTGTCTTCTACCCTCATATTCCTTACACTCTTTACACTGTCACTCTGGAGATAAGCCAATTTTAAAAAATAAACAAGTGCCATCGAGCATAATGAATTGTCTATATTTTAAAAAATTTACAAAAACTATGTTATAAAGTTACAGTAAAACTTTACATGCTCTTTTCACACCAGGTATTGATTTTTAGAAAAGCAAAAAACACCGACAGCGAATTTTTTTATTATCTATCTCTTAAAAAAGCGCACAATATAGAAGTGTGCAGTTATAGCTGTAGGGGGAGTGAACATGTGTGGGGGTACCTAAGTATATTATATACAGGTACGCGCTAATGCGCTACCTATGATTTTTGGCAAAAATCAATGATTAAATTGATAAAATTTTCAAGAATATTATAAAAAATTTCTAACAAGCAATCAATAACATATTCAATTCAATAGCACAAATCGGCAAAACTTGACTCTAGATAAACAATTCAATTCGTTCAAAATATGAATTCACAAGTAAGGGCGACAAAAGTACTGTACTGCAAAAAATATAAATTCTATAAATAAACGAACACGAAGTAAATTAATGATCTATATAATGAATATTTGCACGATCACTAGAAATGTGGCGCTGCTAAAAACGCTAATTTGAAAAACTCAAAAAAGTACTATTTCTTAGCTACTAAATGGAGCTAGTTCCCGCGGTTTCTATATAGATATATGCCAATTTAGGCTGTCAAAACATTAGTAAATTTCATTTATAAGTAAAGCTCTATTCTTTGTCTCGACATACATTCTGTATAATAAAATGTATGGCAATCTCGTCCCTCTTACGCCTCATGTAGGTTACTAGCTTCAGCTGTATTCCTGAATCCAATGCCCTTTGCTACAATGTAGAACTTCCTACTATAACTCATTTATTTGCATATAAACCTATGTACCTAAATTAACTGTCGATACTATATTCTGCAACTGTGGGACCGGTACGTTTGGATCGGCGGCCGAAGCTGGTGTGCCAGGCATAAACGACATCATCGATGCTCCAGCAACACCCCCTGACAAAGACGGCGGCCCATGAACAGAAGAAGGCGCCACAAGTGGCGTCATGGGGGGAAAGAGCGGAGCGACTGTACCGTTACCGTTGCCACCACCAGTAACAACTACATTCGAACCCATAGACAAAACGCTGCCAGGTGCTTTAAACGGCGTTGGCATGTTATCGCCAGGGTTGACGCCATCTACGACGCTCGTCGTCGATGGACTCATTCCAAATTGAATATGATGCTGCTGATTTACGTTCATTGAAAACGCAGACAGATTTTTTCTACTTTTTCTCGAAGCACAAAGAGACGATGCTCTAAATCGGCCAACGCTAAAACAAGGACACACTTAGTTCGTCAGCTGCGATGTCAATGACAGCAAATTAAGAATTGTCTGATCAGAAGAGTTTAAGCTGCATTTTAAATATCTGCTGAATAAGTAACGGCCACACATGGGCGTGGGGGGTCTGGACCCCCCAGAAACCAAAAGACCCCCCCCAGAAATCAAAAGACCCCCCCAGAATTCAATTTTTGAAAATTTTTTTCGTTTTTTTCGCAATTTTTTGATGCCAATGGATAGTGCTTGATGAGAAACGTCGAAAAATGGTGTTTTTATTGCCATACCACCATTTTTAAGGCCATTTTTTGACCTTCAAAAATCTTGGACCCCCCCAGAATTTTCTTGCTGCCCACGTATGGTAACGGCTCGATATCAGGATATACAAAATTACACGACGGTACAACAGGTGTTTTTTGTTGCTTTTTCCACTTTTAGTCTGGTAGAGACCTAGTAGTTCTATAAATTATCGAGAGTAGTGCAAGTTTGGATTTTCTGAGTATCTTAATTTCTAAACCACTTCCAAGGAAAATAAGTTGGAAACGAAAGACTAATTTTCTGTTTTGTCAGGGCTGATCCTGGGTACTTTCTTAAGCAAAATATTGATACAAACAAAACGTACCGGATTCGAGATAATTGTCAGCGAAATACCTAGTTCTGTGTCACGCACGACTATAGATGCGCAGCAGCATGACTGGTTTAAGAGTTAATCAGAGAACTACGTATTTTTGTGCCAAAATTATTTTGAAAATTGACCTTAACTTTAAAATAACCATGAAAACTATGTACCTACCTTGATTGATAGTTTCAGATCCATTTCAAACATTTCTGCAAAAAGCTTTGATTTTTGTTTATTTTTGGTTTAATTTTTGCAAAAAGCTTTCTTTTATCTAAGCTTTGATGTTTATTTTTGGCTTTAATTTTGGCAGAAAGCTTTGCCTTTTCTCTTTCTTAGGCCCGAATGACAAAACGTGGGTTAGTTTAACCTCAGCTTAACGGGAATTCTCGGGTTAGCTAACCCACTGTTAAATTTAACCTTAGGTTAAATATAACCCGTATGACAGAAGGTGGGTTAAACTCGGGTAAGCTAACCCAAGGTTAAAGCAAGGTAATCCGACTTTCTATTACATTAACCCGAGATTGACGCGTATTTCGCAATGCCGAATATGTATCAAAGGCAGTAGATGTTTATTTGAACTGCTGAAATGATACAGGTACTGCTAAGCGAAGCGTTCAATGGTCATGTTATGTAATATGCAATAATGCTGTAAATGATTCGTCAACCATCGCGTATGCGATTAAAACAAGAAAATAATAATCGGTCAAAGTAAATATAATTAGTAAAGAAAATAATTAAAAATAAAATAATAAGAAGTCCCTCAATCTGAATCAGCATCTAATCGATGTGACCGCCTTTTGTTTAATAGTTATGTTCGAAACAATTCGAGCTTTTAAAATTGTTTTGACCAATAGCGCAGGCACTGGCTTTTCTATTTGCTCTAAGTTTGAAACAGCACTGATTAATTATTGAGCTCAACAGAATCAAAACATGGCCAGTAATGCAATAAGATGAAACCGAGATTTAACCCTGCTTAGGCTTAAAAATCTCGGATTAAATCGACCATTTTTAAGCCACCGTTGCTTTAATCCACTTTCCGTCATACCGACATTTAAACCGAGATGTACTACCTTGGATTAAAGTTAACCCGCTTTCTGTCATACCAAAAGGAGTTTAAGCCGAGATTTTTTCTGGATTTTACTCGACTTTAACCTAAGGTTACGTTTAACTCACGTTCTGTCATTCGGGCCTTAGGGGTCAAGTAAGATCCCATGTGCATGTCTGACTGAACTAGACATGCAAATGGAGGGTTTGGATGGAGGATATAGACTAGGTTACTCAGAAATACGAAGTGGAAATTTTCCTAGCGAAAATATAGAAAAGTCGGAACTTTGTTGCAGAAGTTTGAAATCGACCAAATGCTATCAATTGATGCTATATCTACATTTTAACATTTCCATCAATTTTTGATTTCATTTTGATTCAAAAAACTCTGTGGGTGAGCCCGAGGCAGGCCATATTGAGCTTATATCTAAGTCAGGATACAACGTGAGAATAAGCCTCAGAATCGGTAGAACACTCGCCCGTAAAACTGGTTCGGCATCACCACTTAAGTTTTGAAAAGTTATTCCGTTTTCTCGCAATTTTTGATGCCTGCGGAGAGCAAATGAGAAAAAATGAAAAATGTTTCAAACCTTTGATGACTCTCTGGACCATACGTGGGCAGCAAGAAAATTCTGGGGGGGGTGCAAGATTTTTTTGAAGGTCGAAAAATGGCCTTAAAAATGGTGGTATGGCGATAAAAACACCATTTTTCGACGTTTCTCATCAAGCACTATCCATTGGCATCAAAAAATTGCGAAAAAAACGAAAAAATTTTCAAAAATTGAATTCTGGGGGGGTATTTTGATTTCTGGGGGGTATTTTGATTTCTGGGGGGGGGTATTTTGGTTTCTGGGGGGGTGCATACCCCCCAAACCCCCCCACGCCCAGGTGTGCTCTGGACCCCTCATCCAAACTAATGCATTGCCCACGATTGATTGCTATTTATTTTTTACGTAAACGCTATGCCGTCCGTGATATGAACGAACCATAAGCACACATGGGCGTACGGGAAGGGTTCGTACCCCCTCCCCGAATCCTATGGACCCCAAAAAATCGACAGACCCTCGAAATTGAATTTGTGGCATGTTTTTTTTAAATTTTTGCCACTTTTACTTCACTCAGACCCTCCAGAATTTAGTCACTGCCCCTGTATGACCATATGTATCAAGCCATCATGAAGAAAATAGATAAGAACCTAATAGACATTTTGAAGACTGATTTGCGTACAATTTTCGGATACCTATTTAGTCTTTTTTTCATGAATTCAGGCGTATTGATAATTAAAGCTGCTTTGAGAAAAACAATTCAAACCGTCAGTAAGTTTTAAAATGTTTAGAAAAGCTTAGCGATAAAAAAACCGATTTGAACAACTGAACTTCAAGTATAACTTAGAACATTAAAAAAATCGTTTATTCAACAAAACAATCATCGAACAACGGGGAACGAAACAACGAAGTTGGCGGCACAAACGCTACTGGCACGCTATCATTGAACGTTCTGTTCATATGTTGGTTGAAAATCTAAAAGAAAAGTCGAAATACAGGAAAACATGCAGATAATTATTTAGAAAAAACAAATTATTTAGATGCAAAAAAATAAAGTGATGGCAAAAAATACTGTGCTAGGTACCGGAATTAGCAAACAAAAGGGAATTTGATGCATTGTTATGGTTTGAAGGCATGACATATGGTTTGGCTGGTTTTAGATTTTATATGGTTTTAGGAAGAAAACGAATTTATACACATGCACTCGTATTACATACGAGTATACAGGTAGTATCTATTAAAACTCTTCTATGGTCAGAATGAACAACAGGGATTGAAAACAATATAGCAAAAAATAAAATTTTATCACTTAAATATTTTAGATAGATGGGTTCTAATAGCTTTCAATTGTTTCTGTAAAAACACCAGGGGCGCATTTGAAGGGAGACAGCCTTCTATTGGCCCAATGCAATGGCCAAGATAATGTAATGGATGAGAATTTTTCAGTGAAATTCAGTCATTTGGTAAAATGAGTTTTCGACTTTTGCCGGGTAATGACTAAAAAGGAGAGACTTGCTATCTTTTTTTACTTAAAGTTTGAGGCATCTGAATTGTTCCCGAACTTAGAATGTTACACAAAAAAGTATTCGTGCGAGACGAAGATCTGATAGCTTGCTTGTAAAAACGATTTCCTGGAAGTAAAGAATGATTTAGCTTAAATTTTATCTAATCCAATGAAAATTCTGATAATCGGCACTTATCGCCGTATCGTTTTATAATCTTGCAGTTTGTTACGCTAAATTTTGAAATATTTCAAAAACAAATTATTAAACAGAAACAATTCTATTCAAACTAGGATAGTGCACAAAGTTAAAGCCAACCCAGCCTTTCATCCCTCCGGGGTCGATAAATGGGAAGCTGCACTTGTGTGGCGGATGGTAACAGCGTTCTGTGCAGTCACACCGGTCCCGTGACCCAGACTCGGTCTAGTTCAGACGCGCTGGCCTAGGGCTGTGTATCGGGAAATAGGCACCCGCACCTACAGCAGAGGTGAATCAAGTAACTTCATGCTTAGGGAATTTTACCATTTTTACCATTTTACAAAGTTAAAGCAAGCTAGCTAAATCGTATAACAAATGACCACTGATTCTTTTGGAGTATTTCTGGTTGTTTTACGAAAAGTTGGGATACAGTCTCTTCTTACGGAAAACCTTGATTGCCACCTGATATACGCTATTATCATTAATTATTCAGCATTTCTCGAAACCTGTTTTGCTAACTAAGTATAATAACAATAGCCCCTTAGGAACATACGATTCAGAACCACAAACAGAAAAATTATTTCAAAAAATTGATTCATACGCAATACAACCACATTCAGTATGCGTGTTCTATGAATGAATAGATCAATATTGTTCGTTTCCACTGAATGAAAAAAGAATAGAGAACAACACAAATATACTAAAAAGTTTTTAAAATAATTCCATAGTAGAACATCGATCACAAAAAGTGGATGAAACAGATTGAAAAAGTTATGACGGAAAGGTAAGAATAATAAGAAACCAGATACATAGTTATTACTTATAAGGCTAGTCGAACGTGTGATTAGCCCAGCATAAAAGGAAGAAGATAAACATACATGTAAGAGGGGGGATGGGGCATCCCCCAACCAAAGTCGGTTGTCCCCCGTCCCGCCAAGGCCAGAAAATTTCTTATCCCCCCGATTTTTGCAAAAAAATGGAATTTTTCGGCCGTTTTTAGGCGTTTTTGGCCATTGGAGGTCATTTACCCCCCCAAAATAGCCATAGATTCCCCACCCTAAATTTCGAGCCGTTATATCTATGCTGATAAAGGGGATTTAATGAATTTGGATTTCGCAGGATATACATATGCACAGCATAGCCTTGACCTAAAACGAACAAAAATCGAAAAGTTTCAAAATAGCCTTGATTGGCCTAGATTTTCCCTTCTGTTCTTTTGGCAATCTAGAACCCAGTCAGTGTCTGGTACTGGAGCGGCCGTTTGTGCATACTTCAAATGATAAAAATAAAAAATATACTAACTAGTTAATTAATGATTGTACAAGATATAATGTCCTGGTATCTTTCATGCACTTACTGTATCCATCGATTTTTGTACCAATGGATTTTCTACTAACTCAAATTCTCTGTTGACGAATATGGCTTTCCGTGAAACGTTAATCAAATAATGATATTGTAAAGTCTAAAAACAAGATGCTTTCAGATTTCAGCTTTCATATAGTTCTAAGAATAAACCAAGGAACACTTCAAAATTAGCGTTAAATTAAGCATAAGTTTTGATCGCGATTGATAGGGGAACTTTGAATTTTAATTCATTTTATTTATTTCTTAATTATTAATCGTAAGTTTGATGACTAGCTTTAAACAATCGATTTTTATGATACCCTATTGTACAACTGTAATAGTATATATGTTTTGCGCAAAGCGAAAAATTTAGCGCGTATAAAGTTATAAATAATACAGATTTATGTAGCTTAACGATATAAATATTCATTTCTGTTTTATTTAATTTTAAACAACTAAAAAAATCTTAGGCAATGGAAGCTGATGCTTAACTACACCGAGTAATATTTTGGCGCGTTGTAACTTTACATGCTTAACTGAAAAAGCAGCTCTTAAAGCACGTGTTTTATCAACGCTTTGCATCTGCTTATGGAATCTGGAGTCCTGTATTTCTCTTCATTGTTTCTGGGGCGAGTGCAAAAACGCTTCTAATTATCATTTTTAGCTCAAATTTCAAAAATAACCCCCAGAAAATCTTAAATAATGTTCTGAATCCTTTGAGTCGTCCGTTCATAAACGCTCTTCTAATTACTTTTGTAATTTTGGATATTAAAATAGACACAGGTACGCTTGAATCTTGACAAACAAAGCATGACTAAGACGTGATTATAATATAATCCAGCAAATACTCGTATGTACATACATCCAAATCACAAATATGAGTTGTTGGTGAGCACACGCGCATATTATGTACCTTAACTTCCCATAAAGACGACTCCAACGCTTTTGATGCAGCGGGGTCCGTCTCTCCCATTAAATAAGGATCGTCGACAACAGATTCTAAACAAATAAAAAAAGAATTTTCACCACCGAACCAAGTTTTTAGCGTACTTTTGAGCTGACTAAACTCAAAATTTTCCGGCGCTAGCCGGAAAATTTTTGAGTTTAGTAGCTCAAAATTTTCCGGCTCGAAGCGTCAAACATGTCAAATTGTTTCGGCGAATCATTCATTTTCTGTATTCTTTTTCTTTGTAAATCACAAGGATTAAACACAACAACAGAAGCTAAGAAATCGTTTGTCGATTGAATGATGAAAAGTCAGTTGAGTAGTTTATTTGAACGATATATTTGTATAATATGTATGACTTTGAAATAAAGTGAAAATTTTTGGAATTTCTTCTCGAAATTTTTCTTCATCATTGCATAGAGCTTGTCGAGATACGCTCAAAAATGCCTTTGTTTTCGCCCATTTCCCAATGGTTCTCGAGATATCTGACCTCAAAATTTTCGCCCCCCCGAAATAAAATCCTGGATACGGTCTGTGTATATATGTGCATAGAAATAATAAATACGTAAACAATATAAGGGCATCATACCCGGCGAGGATCTATTAGCTAAAGTGCCTAAATTGGCATGTCTGATTGTCCAGTTCTTAATCAATGTAAGCGAAATTATAATAAGATCCGGTGGTGATTCTAACGCAAGTCTCGACAATCGTTTAACAAAAGCAGCGACTAAATAAGCCGGAACGTGCCTGGAAAACGAATCATACACAATATAAAAACGAAACAACAATGTAGAACACCTTCAAATGCGCATCGTCATATAACATCCGTTTCAATAGCTAAGTAAATGTAATATAAAAGTACAAAGATGAATAACCTCCACCATGCATGAAACCTGGGGGTTGGGGGTTATTACCCCCCGGTAAAAATTCCTCCCCCTCCCCACCCAATTCGCGATTTTTCGAAAGTTTACAAAAATTTTTGAAAATTTGCAGAAAAGTTGTTTTTCTAAGCGTTTTTAGCTAACTATTTGCTCAAAAGCGTCAAATTTTTGGCGCTTCGCGCCATTGGTTTTACTATATTTTGTTCTATTTGTTCGACTTTTTCGGGTTTTTTTCGAAAAATTTTAGGTTTTTATGCTATAGAAAAATAGAGTATTGTCAGAAACGCCGAAAAACGATGTTTTTGACGCGTACCCGCCATTTTCGGGCAAAAAAAGCATTTTAAAATTTCACCCCCCCTCAAAAAATTCCCATGTTGAGTATGTCTGGCCTCCATTATGTAAAGTACTCAATTTCATTGAAAATTTCTCCACGCTCCAGAGCACATTATGTGTCCTGTAATGCAGCTTTGCAGTCGATGATAATCAACCTGGGCGTGAAGGGTATGGGGGTATGCACCCCCCAGAGTAGTGATCGACCGGAGCGGCCAAAATGGCCGGAGCCGGAGATCCGGCCGGAGCCGGATTGAACCATGTTGCTCCGGCCGGAGGCCGGAGCCGGAGGCCGGAGCCAGAAATATAATTTTACACATGCGGATAGATAGGACATCTTTGTGACCAAGACCTAGACCATAGTGCACATGCATCTTAACTGCATATCAGCTAGTTAGTTACATATATGAAATGCAGGGGCGGATTTAAGGGGAGGGCGGGAGGTGGTCCCAGCTTGGCCAAAAATATTTGGCGATAAAGAATGGATATGCAATTCGCAATGATTTTTGGCCGTCAGTGACAATAATTTCCCAAAATTTTTCTAGTGCTATGCGTCGGATGATATCTATTAATGAGATTTATTTACTTTCTTGGCGACCTAAAAGCCATAATCTGTTCATGTAGGTTTCAAAACAATTTTTACAGCAGAAACAGCTATTTTTGCATAGTTTCTTCTATTTTCGATTGAAAATTTCGATGTTTCGCATCAAATGCTATAAATACAAGAAATCTAGCAGTAAATCATGCTTCTAGACACGATTTTTTTCGTATTCGGCAAAAATTTTTCACGATGTACAAAGATTTTTGGGACCGTCTTTGTACATGTACAAAGATTTTCGGGAAGTCAAAAATTGCAAAAATATCTAAACTCGCAAAAATTTGGCGCTTCGCGCCGGAATGAGTAATTGTGTGTTCTATATATTTTTATAATGGCAGAAATTGCATTTCAAAAGGAAAAATGTCAAATTTTTCCGGCGCTTCGCGCCGTTTTGCGATTCTTAGTGATTTTTGCCCTAAGAGACCCAGAAGTTACCTAAAACACACTACCAAAATTCGAACAACTCTGTTTTTACCACACTAAAATCGCTACTGTACCATATAATAGTACCTAAAAATTTGTGTGTGGAAAATGTACAAAGACTTTTGGGGACGATCTTTGTACATGTCCAAACGGACCTTGTTCAAAAAACCCTGACTGCTTCTAGACGTCTATCCGCCTTGATTTCACAAGTTTTCCGGCGCTTCGCGCCAGATTTTTATAAAGTCAAAGAAAGTTAATGATTTTCTCGCACAAAATTGTCGAAAATTTCAAAATTAAAAAAAAATATTGCATTAAAAGTGATTTTATGTAAAAGTACACAATATAGAACACCGAAAAAACGCTATTTCGCGCGTTAAGGGCAAATCTTTGTAACCATTTTTGACTGTTTTAGGAAAACTTGGGATTCCGCCCCCCTTAGGAAAATCCTAAAGAATGGATATGCAATTTGCAATGATTTCCGGCCGTCAGTGACCATAATTTCTCAAATTTTTTCGGCGCTACGCGCCGGATGATACCTATTAATGACATTTATTTACTTTTTTTGGCTACCTAGAAGCAAGGTTTTTTATGTTCGGCAAAGATGTTTCCCAATGTACAAAGACTTTTTGGGGCCGTCTTTGTACATGTACAAAGATTTTTAGGAAGATAAAAACTGCTAAAAAGGTCTAAAATTCGCATCAAGCAATTAATCATGTTTCTTGAACATCTATCTGCTTTAATTTCACAGATTTTCCGGCGCTTCGCGTCAGGTTCTTGTTGAAGTCAAAAAAATTTAATGATTTTTTTCGCTTAAAATTGTCTAAAATTTTAAAGTTTTTAGAAAAAAATATTGTGTCAAAAGCGATTTTATGTGAAAGTATACAATGGAAAACACTGAAAAAACGCTCTGTCGCGCTTTGAGGGCAAGTTTTTGGGCCTATTTTTAGCTGTTTTTGGAAAAGTAGGGATACCGCCCCCTTAGGAAAATTCTAGATCCGCAACTGGTAAAATAGACTACATTCAACAAAATTTTATTCAATGCTTTTATTAAGAAAAAAGCTGTCGTCTCCTTAGCCTGCCCAAAATAAAGCGTCAATAGGCAAAATTTGATGTTAAAGCATGATTGTATATGACCGTATATACATAGGTACGTTACATACTATACTATATTCAGTGAACCGCGAATATGACGTACAGAATGGACAGCAACATTATCCGGAAAATCAGTATAGCATGTGCAGTGCAGGCCAGACTGCATCTTCTGCTACCCTATGACTTCCAGTGTTAATAGGAATTTACTGCAGCGATTTTCACAATTTTTGTTTCATTTTCATTTTCGTTTTTTCCTAAAAATAAAATATTTTACGATTGTGGTGGTGATAGACATTTTATTTGGCGTTATTTCCTTTTTCTGCTATTATATTGTGCTCTGACTAAATTTAATAAGCATAATGTCAGCAATTAGTACGTTCGGTCACTATGCAAAAAACGAAAAATTCTCCGGCCTCCGGCCGATTTTTGGATGTCCTCCGGCCGGAGCACCGGAGTGGAAAAAATGGCCGGATTTGCCGGAGGCCGGATCTCCGGTCGATCACTACCCCAGAGAAACCAAAATACCACCCCCAGAAACCAAAATACCACCTCCAGAAACCAAAATACCTCCCCCCCACCAGAATTCAATTTTTGAAATTTTTTTGTTTTTTCGCAATTTTTGATGCCAATGGATAGTGCTTGATGAGAAACGTTGAAAAATGGTGTTTTTCGCCATATTACCATTTTTAAGGCCATTTTTTGACCTTTGAAAAATCTTGCACCCCCCAGAATTTTAATGCTGCCCATGTATGATGATAATTACTCAAAGTGGGAAACGATACGTACACACTTTACAGGAACAGACAGTATTCACCTGCTGTCAGCATTTTACGTACATTTGAAGGTACAAAAACGATAAAGTAAATAATTTTAAAAAGAAATGAGAGGAAACTTTACACTTTAAATGATCCCAACCTACTACTTATACAAGTTTACAAGAAACGATTGTGTGACAATTGCTCACGGAATAAAAGAATGCCGACGCTTCATTAGGGAGTTACAAAGAGTTATGGTTTTTTCCAATTGCAAATTGATTTAGTTAATTTGTGTGATTCGCTTATCTCTGCAATTCAAAAAACATCTATAATCAATTACAGCTTGTGCCGAACAAATCACTCACAATGAACTCAAGAAGGTATCCAACAAAGTAAAGAACTCGACGCGATTCGGTAAGTGAAAAATATCAGGAGTCAGCAGGCTGTATATTTGTTTGAAGAAGTCCGGATAATCCCTATAAGTAATAAATGAATGCGATAAAAGGACAGGAAAACAGCTCTCAATCGCGTGTTAACAAAAGCAAGAGCAACGAAAAATAATTTTTTTCCAAAATCACAATGAATCACACGTAAAGTATGAATGTTGTAAAGTCTCCTCGGACAATAGTGTTTTCGAACATTTTCCGTTTGAGTACACCAGTCTGTTTCGCATACAAGGTTTGAGCATGAGTCATGACTTTGTAGGATTTCACCGACAATTAAGTTTAATTATATAATTATGTAGCAGATCAATTCAATAATCGCAATTTCATCGAAACTTATTCCGAAAGAACTGCAGGTGAAGAATTTTACCTTCCTGAAGAGGAGTGGGACAGAGAACAGATATTGTCAGTGTCAAACCTTTTTTGGCTTAGGAAACATTTTCTGCATCATTTTTGAAGACAAGGACATCATAATGACAAATGTTTCCGGATTGATAGTTTTTGTTCTGTTGTAAACAAAAAGCAGTCAAACAAAATGGTCTTAAATATTTAATTTTCTTGGTCGAAATGATGAATTTCTTTATTTTTTATTCTCAAAAGTAACATGGTGCGGTCTAAATGAGCTGAAAATGCTTTCACAATACTGCTTACCCCATAAAAGCGTTTTATATCGGCTATTTTTACCATCTCCGTCATTTAAATAGCAAAGAAAGCGTAAGTATGTACTAAATTAAACGGTCTCGATTTCTGGGATTTAACCCCCTAGCCGAGCCTGACCTTGTGCATATATACAATGTATCACATCGCTTCAATATGCTTGAGAACACAACATTTTACGGCTTCAGCTAGGTCGGTAGTTAGAAAAACAATGACTACTGCAATAGTAAGTTCAAAGGATGGTTACATCACAATAAATTACTCGTATCCCGCGTCCCTGTAAATACACGTATGTAAATCAGCAAAATGGAAATATATGACTTGAATGTAATTTTTAATAATTCAATTCAATAATTTTTAGTTTTAACTTAATTATTCAATCAAACATTAGAAATAAAAAGATAAACATAATGCGCTTAGAGCGACGGCTTACATAATCAATTAAATGTCCATACAGTGAAATAATAAATTAATAAAGATATGACAGAAGCTTTAAAGCTATTCAAGAATGAAGCGGGCAATACTATTATTTATCTTTTTTATATTTTTTACAATTTTTTCCTTCCTAAGCTAACATTTCATCGCCACTCATCAGTCGTACTTCCGTCTAAAAAACTGATGCATGCTAGTTCCTTGTTTACTTGCGTATAACTAGTAGGTACTTTAAAAAGCAAGTTCGTTTGGTTTTTACTAGAAGTTTATATTATAGAAAGATAATTGTCCCTTACAGATTGTATTTCGTGATTAGGACGAATAAACCGTTCAAGGCCAGAATGTTGTACGGAGAGCCAAGTTCGTAAGACTTGTAGAAAAAGTCGGTAAACAAAATTGGCTCCCTGACGTTTGGCATAACGTGTATCGGTATAAGCTTTAAGCATTCTTGATGTATGGCAGGTGAAAGCTGGCATGGAAAATATACGCATAAGAAAGTGTCAGTCCAGCTAACAAGCAACAATTCACAGTACCAATAAATTCATACAAATATGCATTGGTGCGAATCAGACATACACAGCATGGTAATTCTGAGAGATTAAATTTTAAAGTGCCTTTTTGGCCCGAAAATGGTAGGTAAACGTTAAAAACATCGTTTTTCGGCGTTTCTGACTTATCTCAATCTTTGTAGAACATGAAAACAAAAAATTTCGAAAAAAATTTAAAAAGTCGAATAAATTGAACAAAATATAGTCAAAACATGAGTATATGGCGCGAAGCGTCTAAAATTCGACATTTTTGAGTGAATAGGTGGTTAAAAATGTTTAAAAAGCACATTTTATACGAATTTTCAGCAAGTTTTTGGAAAGTTTCGAAAAAATCGCGAATTCTGAGGGATGAAAAAATTTCTGGGGGAGTGAAAATTTTAGCATATCTGAGATAGAATAACTGAAACGAAGCGAAAGAGAAAATAATTTTAATTAATAATCAATAATTAATAATCATCATTAATAATCAAAAATACGGATTTATCGTTTCTAATAATTTTTATCTTCTAAGAAACGATATTCGAGTTAGCGTAGTTGATACGTACGTGCAGAATGTCCCAGCAATCTACGACCGTTTTTGTTTCTAAATGACTTGCACATTATATACATAATCAAACGACACGAAATTTCAACGCAAAGTAGAAGAAAAATTAAAATTTGATTTAGAAACCTTCATTGTGATATACATTTGTTCACTGGTGTTCTAAGATGCACATTATTTTTGGGAATTTTCAGACATTCACGGTGGTCTAATAAAACTTTTTATCACAGATCAATAGTGATTCGAGCAAATGTGTCAATGACATGATTTTAAGTATCTTAAATGTTTGAATATTATTGATGCAGTTTATCAATCTACTATCGAGATGAGGTGAAAAGTTTTCTTGGAATTCCGCAAACGTCTGAACAAAATTTTCAAAAATAATGGCAAATACCTCAAAATATACCAGAATGAACTTTCCCCAAACCAAATTATAATGTTATTTTTATACATTGTGTTAAAATTTCATTTTGTTTGATTGAATAGTAAAGAAATTATTCTAAAACAAAACCAATTTCCTTTCTGGTTTATGTTTGAACTGCCTAAGAATTAAGCTTTAAAAGTAAAATGTTGAAATTTTAAAGAGTTTGACTGCAAAATATTGATAATGAACCTTCAGCTATGTAGCTTGAACGCAGATTTATTGTAATAAAGTAAAGTTTCATCAAATAAAAAGTAAATTACATATGTATGAATAAATTCAAATTAAAATTTAAAATAATAAATAAAATACTTCCTGTGGACCTTTTCATCGCTATCGTATAGAGCTCGTCGAGACACGCTGAATGACTATATTTTAACCTATGTATTACCTAAACATACGGTTTTTTTAGCACCACGCTAATGAAAGTTGCCCCGGGCTAATGAAAATTTAGGCCGTTAGCAAGAGGTGCTAACGGATATGAAGACCTTTTTGGCAAAATGGTAGTAATTTTAACGCTTTTTACGTGTTTTTTAGCGAGAATTCCAAAAAATTTTCGCAGCTTCGAGCCGAGTGTCATACTTACTGTTTATTTAGCCTTAAGCGCGCGATTTAAACACTCCAATCTACGTACAATCTAAAAGATTCAGCACTCATCTCGTTTACTTGTTTAACGATTTCTAGCACATAGTAATTACTTAGTGACAACTTTGCACTGTTTTATCATAGCATTCTTAAACAGCTAAATTGAAAAACAAAAGGACATACATTAATGACACTATATGTATGTCTGCATTATATGGGTAAAAAACTGGCTTAATAATGTTATCTAACCCGTGCTAATCAAAAAAATTTTCATTAGCACCAGCGCTAATGAGGGTCGTACCAAAAAACGCTGCTCGAGATACATATCTGAGTTCAAATATTTCCGACCCCCCTTCCGAAATAAAATCATTTACACAAGCTTGCTCCAAATTTATTGGGTAAGTCCCGTTAAACTATTACTACTATTGTAAAATCCTCTTTAGTATCCCTTAGTCTGTATGCATAAAAAGACGCTTGGTGCAACAAAAAAGAAAAAGATCCTATTTTGCGTGCATCATGACCAGACATGCACAGCATGGCAGATCGGAAGGAGGTTGATAAAAGTGCCTTTTTGGGGCCTAAAAATGGTGGGTACGCGTCAAAAACATCGTTTTTCGGCGTTTCTGATGATGCTCAGCATGAAAAACAAAAAATTTTGAAAAAATATAAAAAGTCGAACAAATTGAACAATATACAGTCAACACATGAGTATATAGCGCGAGTCAAAACATGAGTATATAGCGCGAAACGCCGTAAATTTGACACGAGCAAATAGATGGCTAAAAACGCTCGAAACAACAACTTTTCTAAGAATTTTTTTGACATTTTTGGAAACTTTCGGAAAATCGCGAATTCTGCAGAAGGGGGATTAAAAAATTTCTGAGGGAGAGTACAAATCTTCCTGGTGAGGAGGGGTCTCCAACCCTCTGATCATATATTATCACGACGACAGAGACTGAAATGACAAAATAGCATACTTTTCGCTTGATTAGCTCAGTCCAAGCCTTTGAATACAAGCGCTTTAGTTTCTTGAGATTCAATATGTTCTTAAGGCCGTTAGGTTCTTCTGTAAAATCAGTTAATTTTTCACCCATAAAATGTAAATTTATACGACATTAAATTAATTGCAGACCAAGTGGATAAAAGGATGAGCACTGGGTGAAATCATTCTTTGGAACAGGAATCTTCGACAATATATAATATGCGTTTTGGACAAAAATCGCTGATTGACTTTGACTGTACTAAAAAAATGGCGAAAAATTGGTAAGACGCAAAATGCAAACAGGAAGCAATAAGTCTAGCGTGTCAAAAAATCGAGTGTATGATGTAGTATAGAAAAGAGCCCAGAATTCTTTGTTTTGTAATGGCATGTCGATAAAAATAATAAATATTAAAAATGCGACATGATATGCAAGCACCAGGCATCAGTTTGAGAGGCTTTTACTATTCTCACACTTTTCGACTCTGCGCATCAAATTTTCTGAGATTTATGAATCAAATCCCAAATAACAAAAATGCTGCATTCAGCGTTTCGAATCCCGAAATAGTAAACACTAAAGAATTCTCGAGTAAATTTATAAGTTCTTCATATTTTCGATCAACATACAACGTACACGTTTCATTCACTTGAATATAAATTACACCGTTTTCTTACAATGACGGATCCTGGATTTTCAAACAGGGGCGGAATCCAAATTTTCCTAATCGTGTCAAAAAATTGTCCAAAAAAATCCGCACACTATGATTAAAGTGGGGTTTTTTCGTCTTTTAATCAACAGAATCATGTGATCCGCAAAAAGTTAAAATTTCCGAAAGTTTTCTATAAAAAACGCGCAAAATTAGTGCAAAAATAGACACAAATCATCAAAAAATATTCGAGAAATTATTGAAAGAACTCAAAAATCCTTGTTCTGTACATCAACTTCTCTTTTGACATGAAAATTAGGTTTTCAGAGTGAAGCACCGGAGAAATTTATAAAATCATGCACGTTCCATTTAATTGAATATAAATTACACCGTTTTCTTACAATGACGGATTCAGGATTTTCAGACAGGGGCGAATCCCAAATTTTCCTCATCGTGTCAAAACATTGTCCAAAAAATACGTTCACTATGATAAAAGTAGCGGTTTTTTCGTCTTCTGATAAAGAGAATCATGTGATCCGAAAAAATTTAAAATGTCCGAAAGTTCTCTGTGGAAAACGCGCAAATTAGTGCAAAAATGAACATAAATCACCAGAAAACTCGAGAAATTCCTGTTCTGTACATCAACTTCTCTTCTGACATGAGAATTAGGTTTTTAGAGTTAAGCGCCAGAACATTTAATAAACCATGATTAAAAATGGTTAAAAGCATAAAAATACACATTATTCTCTATTGCGTCCAACTATTTTTTGATAAAAAGCATAAAAATACACATTACTCTCTATTGCGTCCAACTATTTTTTGATTACCCCCGCCCCTTCTATACCCGCCCTTGTTTTCTTCAAATAAAATGTATAATTTAGACGAAAGAGATATTCTTTGCATGAAATCACACAAACCTGATCGCTAAGTTAGACGAAATTCAGATCTGGCATAGCAGAAGGGCAATACAGCAACAGATAATATTAAGCACGCGTGAAACAAAATGATTTCTGAGATCGCTAGAGCAATAACTAAATTTTTGTCGATCGAAAAAGATTCTATCCGCCTTCTTCGATCTGCAATTCCTTTTTCCTGATTTTCTTTCCAGTAGATGAACATTGCTTTTTAATAATTAGAAAACGATTTATTCAAGCTTCTATGTACATATGATATGTAAGTCCAATCCACTAACTTCTTTACAAAGTTCAAGGCTATCAACGAGACTTTCGATTGTGAAGAATTTAATATCTTCTTTTTCAACTAATTCTATCATACGCTGCAGAATCGTATGAAAGGCAGGTTTATCTTCGGAGCTTATTAAGATCGCGGCAACAAAATCCTGCATAGAATGCTGCTTATACAGTCTTTAGCAAATGTAGAGTGGCATTGTTGAAAGCAAAAAATTGATTCATTGTTAAAAGCAAAAAATTGATTAATTGTTAAAAGCAAGACATTGATTAAAACATGAATTTGAAAATCGTTATTTTTACAATCTACATTTATGTACATTGTTCTGTCGGAATTGTGGCTTTTGCCATAAAGTTTCATGGAAGAAAAAGCTTGACTTTCGAAAATTACTTCATATTAAAAATATTACGGCCAAAAAACTACCGTTTGGAGCAAAAATTAACAGTAAATAATTTCATGCCAAGACACCAATAACTGCATTCAAGGCATCATATTTTCATAGTTAAAAATTTAGTCAATTTCGCTGTATTCTGTCCGCTGAACTTCACTTCCGATAAAGAAAAATATCAATTTAAATCAGCTACTCTGCAGTTCAATCGTTTAGCTTAGATTAAACTTTTTGTGCGACAGAAAGTTCAGCTATCCAACTTTGATATTTAAATTTGTCAGTATTGATGGATTGTCAATTTAAGTTGATCTCATAATCTTCATATCAAAACTGCTTAGAACGCTAACACAGCCTAGAAACATTAATTTTGCTATAAGAAAAATGTCAACTTCTTCTGGGGTCCCAGATTCACTAACACGTGTGTGATTTAAAAAATCATATCTAGCTCACCTTCCAACGCTGGATAAGTGAGAGCATAGCAACTTTATTTTCTCGCAGTGTAGGATGTAAGCAAGTTAACTGCAAAGCCGGAACTTTCTTTAAGTATTCTTCGATACCATTCTAAAAAGTGAACGCTATCATTGTTGCCCTGCATAAGCGTAGGGGAGCTTGAAAGATTCAACTATTCGAATGAATTCAATCCTACTCAATTATTTGAAGTCTCAATTATTTAAGCCTATTTCTGATAAGGTGTTGATATTTTTCTACACATTCTGTTATGCATTTTTTATCACTCACTTAGGAATTTAACGTTGAAGTTTATATCAAATTTAGTTCAAATTTACTCAGTCATTTAAATTCTAAATGAACCTTAATACTATTGATAAAAGCGAAAATTTTGTCTACAATACAAGTGCTTAGAAAATCTGAGGGTGAAGCCAACATGTTTTCAAAAGCGCCTTATTGGGCTCGAAAAGAATAAATAGTTATGCGTCAAAAACATTTTGTATTGCTTTCTGACGATGCTCAATCATCTTCCTAAACGAAAAAAACAATAGAAAATTCAACAAATGTACTGAAAAATTGTTGTTTGACGCGAAGTGACAAAAAAATTAGAAAATCTTTGCACTTTTGAACTATAAGATCGCTAAAAACGCTTTACCCAGGACGTTTTCTACGATTTCTATGGTAAATCGCGACTTCTAGAAAGATATTTTTGCCGGGGAGAGGTAATAAACTTCTTCCGGGGTGAAAAAAATCCCTCCTGAACCCTCAAGATCATGCATATGCTCATAAAATTTACTAATATTCTCTTTCATTACAAATCATCGTAGCTGCATAAACAGAACCAAATAACATAAGTTTTCATCAATGAATTAAACATTGTAATCGACGTAAATCATTTTCATCATAAATAACATTTTTAAAAGCAGAAAAAGGGTATATTGAACTCCCCTCGTCAATTCTACCCTGACAAGAGACAACCATAGAATGACAAAACTCAATCTACGCACAATAAATTTGGCACTGGAAAATTTTGCGTTTACCAGTTTAGAAACAAACAGAAACCTTTTTAGCAGTCTTTTACGTGCACTTCAAGAATTTTTTATTTTTCCCTTGAGGAACCCCTGTAAAAAATAAATTTTCTTTGTCGGTGGCCGAAAAAGCCATTAAGATTAATCATTTACCCCCACCCCCGTCCCAAAGAAACATGGTTCACCTCTTCCCAGAACATTGTACCGTGTGCATGTATGATAAACAACTGTTAAAGCTCATTCTAATATGTTTTAACATAAATTATGTAAATGTTTTCGCTTCGCTTCAAGTGCTTTAATCGGCTTATTTTAATAAACCAATGCGAAAATTCAGGAAGATATCGGATATTCAAGTCTGCGATCATTCTTCTGCCTAAATTCCAAATTCCACAAACTTTTCGACGCTTCTGCAAAATTTTCTGTAAAATCAAAGAATTTTAAGTATTTTTTGCAAAAATTAAGCCTAAAATTTTCAAATTTTTCGAAGAGAATCTTGCACCAAACATGATTTTCCTTAACAGCAGGCAATATAAAACGGCGGAAAGAACGTTAATATTAGTACGTGAATAGCAGATTTTTGGAACTATTTTCGACTATTAGGGGAAAAATTTGGGCACCGTCTCCCGTTACGAAAGTCATAGTTACGTCACTGCTTTCAGCGTGTTAATGAAAGCGCTGAACACTATACACCCCAAGACTGTGTCACTTTGTTTGTATAGTTCGTCGGTCTACACTGATTTTACAAATTTAATGATATACCTAGTATCCCACTCCATGATGTGTTGTGTATGTCCGTTTGTTCAGTCGCCATTTTATCATGTATTAGTGTTTTACCTAATTTCGCGAATAATCTGGACAATAAATACCTTCTTACCGGCCTGGAAGTCATATTTTTGCCCATAAAGTATGTTTTTAAATGATTTCAAGGGTAGAAACAGCTTTTTCCGCATAGTCTTCTTCCACTATCAAGCATAGTTTCCAAAACATTTTTGACGTTTCGCGTCAAATACTACAATTCAGGAAATCGAGCAGTAATTCAAGCTTCTAAACGTTCTTTCGCTTAAATCTTACAAATTTTTCGGCGCTCCGCGCCAAATTTTTGCTGAAATCTAACAAACTTAATGACTATTTCGAAGAAAATCCTCGATGGTTTTAAAAACTTTTCGAAAAAGTTGCGCTAAAAGCGATTTTAAATAAAAGAATGCAACGTAAAACGCCGAAAAACGCTATTTTGCACGTGAAGGGCATATTGTTAGACGTATTTTCGACTGTTTTTGGAAAATTTGAGGTACCGCCTCCCAGGAAACGTCTAGATCCGCCACTGCTGGCGCCTGTCGACTTTACCTTGTTTCTGTGTGGAAATCGTTTTGTTTGATTAAATTCACTATAACTTATTAGCAGCCCGATTTTCAGAAATGATGTACTAAATGATTATGCCTCAATAGTCGTTTCCGTATCCGGATCGGGTCGGATATTGAAAATTCAAACTTCTAGATCCATATCCGGATCATAAAGACATCTGAATAATAGATCAGGATATTCGTTTAACCATAAATGATCCACACCGTTATACAGGTCATTTACCAATTCAATCGTCTTTGAGTCGAGGAGCGCTTGACGAAGGATATCCATGGAAAAATAGACTAATTATATGTGGGTAAGATCGTATAAGTATCTGCTGAAATCGACGATAAGAATTCTATATCAACTTTCTTGAAAAAATTAGACAGCTCAGGGATAAGAACAGAAATCGGCGGAATGTAGAATACCTGTAATATGCATCGACCTAAGCAGCCAGGCCCGTATCCAGGATTTTGTTTTGGGGGGAGGCACGACCAAAATTTTTTAAAAACATAAGGAGGACGAAAGAATGTACATATTTAAAAAAAGACTTTTTACGACAACTAGAGCTGCACACTCTGCAAATTTTACTACTAATATACCTTAAATATGGCGGGGGGGTCTAGGGTGGCATGTTCAAGCAACCCCCACAGCAAACCAGAGCAGAGCCCCGGAAAATTTTACAAAAAAGTCTTGTGAAAAAGCATCATAAAGTTCAATCGTAACGTTAAAATTTCCATATTATAGAATTTAAAATTTCCAAGCTTCTCTACTAAAATTTTCTGTCCTATATCATTCTCGCTTCCTGCACGGATCTCATTTCCTGCGTAAAACCTGCGGAAAATAGAAGATACATGCGCAAAATATGCTTCAGGTTGTTTAAAGATTAAATATGGATTGTTATAGCAGCGCGCTTGGGACTAAGTATTGCAATAATTAATGACTGCGGAATTCAGCGCAGAGCCCCGAAAATGTTTGCGGTTTTTGCTGAAAAGTAATTGAGGGAGAAGTCATTCTCAAATTTCATTTCAAAGGGGGAACGTGACGTGCCCCTAATCTTCCCTACCCAAATACGGGCCTGAAAACAGTTACATATACATAGACCGAAGTAGGAGCGATGTCGACCTGAGCAGCCTAAAACATATTACATATGGGTACTAAGCGGGCCCGTATCCAGGGGAGAAAAGGGGCACATGCCCCCCGAATGAAATTAAAGAATGATTTCATCCTTTATATTCCCTCTTTGCTTTTTAAGCAAACGCAAAAATTTTTGGTGATTCGCACCAGATTTCACAATTATTGATTATTACATATTTAGCCCCAAAGGCGCGGTTAAAACACTACATATTCAATGTTTTAACAATGTAAAGCATATTTTGCGTGTCTTCTGTTTTTCGCAGGTTTTACGCAGAAAATGAGGTCCGTGCAGGAAGGAAGAATGATAGACAATTTTATCTATGACAAAAAATTTTAGTGGTGAAGTTTGTCTATTTTTAGACTGATATCAGAAACAAAATTAGGCTGATTTTATGAAAGTTTTAACATCACGATTTCAGTTTAAGGTGTTTTTTCAAAATTTTCCGGGGCTTTGCCCTTGACCCCGCTGGGAGCACTTGAGCGCGCAACCCCAGACCCTTCAGTTCCGGAAGAGGGGTGTTCTTTGAATTCTCACCATATTAAGGGTATCTAGGTAGCAAAATTTACAAATTGTACAGCTCCAGTAGTCGTAAAACGTCTTCTTTAATCCATCCTTTAGTACCCCTTATGTTTTAAAAAAAATTTGGTCGTGCCCCTCGAAAAAAAATCCTGAATGCGGGTCTGGTATTAAGCCTGAGCCTAAGCATAATATAAGCAGAAACTTGAATTACGTTGCAATGATAGAAATGCCTGCACTCAAGCACAGAGAAATTTCAAAGTTTGATTGCTATGTAGTAATAAATCTATCAATGTTGGCTCGTTTTTAACCAAATCATTTTTCCACAGCTTCTTTGAAATATTTAACAACCTGCAGGCCCATATCCAGGATTTTGTTTTGGATGGGCAAATTTTCCAAAAACGTAAGGGAAGACCAAAGGATGAATTAAAAAAGACGTTTTACGACCACTAGAGCTGTACACTTCGTAAATTTTGCAACCCAGATGCCGTGAATATGGTAAGAATCCAATGAAAACCCTCTTGAACAAATCTAATTTTCTACATAAAACCTGTGCAAAACAGAAGACACAGATGCAAAATACGGCATTGTCCGCTCGCACGCCAGTAAACCTGTGCAAAACAGAAGACACAGATGCAAAATACGGCATTGTCCGCTCGCACGCCAGTGCGACCAGCATTGGTCTTTTCGCACAAACGTCTACAGTGCTTTAATTGCGCGAAAGACTAAAGCCCGGTTCACATGAGTACAATCATCTGCAACCTGAAACCTGCAATTTGGTTGCAGACGTCAAGGCTTCAGTGATTGCAGCCGCTCACACGGCAAAAATCTATATCTTGCAATGCAACCAAACACTGCAATCAGGTGCAACTACCGCTGTAGACCTGCTAAAAACATGCAGAATGGATTCTAAGGCTGTAGCTATATTGTAAACAGCATATTATTTTTTTGAATGATGAATTAAAATCGAAGCTTGGATGCATTTAGGTAATAAAATTATATCTGAAGACTTGAAATTTCTATATTTCTCCTGTCAGATTTACTCATTTTTTAATCCAGTCTCTGACTTCACAAGCTTGATTCTTCATTCCCAACGTTGAATTTTAAAAAATGATCCTTCTAAATTTTATAATCAGAGAACTTTGTTAAATCGAGGTCACTTCAGAAATGTCGATTATACTGTCTTTTAACGTTAAGTAGCATGCACATGACATGTGTATAATAATACACACTGCGCACCTCCATGTATGCAAATGCGAACGTCGTCCTCATTGATATGCGTGTCCTGCAAGCACAATCTGAATATTAATGAGAATTGCGCTTGATTTCAGGCATAAAAAAATGAACTCGGTCCAGTCCGCCCGCTGCAATGCCTTGCAACCAACAATTTCTACGAAAATAAATATTATTATTATATTATTATTAAGTTGCAGGAGATAGCACTCGTGTGAACCGGGCTTTAGCTTGCGGACATGAAAGCGTCTCATAATGTGATAGTATCAGTAAACTTACCGATCTTCTGCTGTTATCTGCTCATGTGCAACCACCCTGTGTTGAATATTTGAATCATTTAATTGTTTTAATGACATGCGTTTATTGATTGAGCAAATATAAAGCCTGCTTTTTAACTTGTGCGAGCAGACAGTGCGGCAAAATACTTACGTTTCAGGTTGCATAAAGACTAAAAATTGAGTGTTTAAACCGCGCGCTTGGGAATCAAATCAAATCAAATAGGTTATTACGAAAAATATTACTATGTAGACTAATTATAATTGTGAAATTCGGCGCCAAGCGCCGAAAATTTTTTGCGATTTTTTCTAAAAAAGCAAAGGGGAGTAGAGTGAAAAGGAATTTTTTCTTATATGGTTTTTTCTCAATTTTCCCAAAAACAGTGTTTTTACACTTTTTTAACGTCGGAACTTTAATGCGGAAATGTTAAAAATGGGGGCTTTTGCGTAAAATTTTTTTTTCAAAATTGAAGAAAATATGGAATTTTTTTTCTAATATGGATTTTTCTCAATTTTGCCGCGCATATCAAATTGATGCCCGCTGATGGTCTAAGCCTAAGGAACAATTGAGGCATTGCTCCGCTCGCTTCGCTCGCTCCGCAATTTTCGCCCCAATTGTCTCAGGCTTAGACCATCAGCCGACACCAATGTGAATACACTTTCTAAGCCTAAGCCTAAGATGGGTACTTATTTACTTTAGTCTCTATCGAATTTTTTCTATCTTTTTTAACATCAGGGTTTTCAAACGACTTTTCCCGAGACAGAAAATAACTTTCAGGCGTCAGGTTTCGACCCTCCGACCTATTGCTCTACAGCGCAACACGTTACCAATCGGCTCAGCCACCTTCTCATAAGAAATAAAAACGAAGTTATAAGGGAAACATTTATTTCATCCACGTCTCAGAAACAACATATACCAAAAATACCTAAAAAACGGTGTAAAACGTACGGATTTGGTCCAATAAGTGGTGAAAAGCATCGTGCTTAAAGATCTTTCTCCACATAAACTCTAAAGCCATGGACGTCGAAATTTAAAGCCATAGTAAGTAGAGCCTGAAGAAAATCAAGGATTATATAAATAATAGATATATCATAATGCTGTATATACCCTAACGTTAAAAAAGATGGAAAAAATTCGATAGGGGCTAAAGTAAACAGGTGCCCTAAGATGTTCGTATAAGCAAGTTTGGTGAGTTGTAGGCAAGTATATACCTGAGCTTGCTAAGCGAGAGTTGTAAACAAAGAGAAGCTTAAAGTTTAAAACATATCATTAAATTATGAAGAGAATTATAAAAGATTTTAAACTGTAAGAAAATGAAAGAGGTGGGATTTAAGTAAATTAAAACAAATTTAGAGGATATGATGAAACATTATTGTTGAGAATAGGACGATCACGTGCTATGTATAATGACTCCTTGATTAAAAGATCAAAAGAGTTGGATGCTCGACTAATAACCTTGAAGCAATCTGATGTATCTAAATGATTGCTATTTGAGATATGTTTGTGAATAGCAGATAAGCTATCACCCTGAATTGGCTTTCCTGTAGCAAATGAGATGCCAGTATGTTTTGCAATTCTACTCCCAAAATGTCGGCGAGTTTCGCCAATGTAACTAGCCATACAGCTGGAACACGTATACTTATATACTAAATTTGAGAGTAGCTTAGCAGGTACAGCATCCTTGTTCTTGAAAAACCGGCTTATACACATGACAGGTTTGTAAACAAACCTTACTCTAATCTGAGGGTAAAATGCAGATATAAGCTTTAGAATTCTGCTGCGTACATTGTAGCCATGCACATCCAGTGTAAGGCAAAACAAAGAGAATAGCATAATTTATCACACCCAACTTTTATTTCATCACTTTTATTATAAACCTCTGTCATAAAGTCGGATATGACCTTATCAATCAAGCCAAGGGGATACTCATTTTGCAGTAGTCTGCTTCAGCTTGTCAATATCAGAGACAAAAGTCTGATGTGAGTTACAGATCATATAAATGCGACTCACAAGTGTCCTTATTAAACCAACTTTATAGGCAAAAGGAATGAAGCTAGACAATTTGGCATAAAGGCCAGAAAATATAGGTTTCTGATATGATGATGTCACAATATCATCGGACTTCCTTTCAACAAGAACATCAAGGAAATTTAATTTCTTGTCACATTCAGTTTCAAATGTGAACTTCATATTAGGATGTTGCTGATTCATGTAATAACAGAACTGTGTAGGCTGATTTCTGTCAGAAAACACTACAAATGTGTCATCAACATAACGTACATAAAACTTGAGGTCTGATCTTTATATTAGAGTCTCTGAGCCACTTTGTTTCATGATAGCTCAAGAAAATGTTGGCAAGAACTGGGCTAAGCGGATTACCCATAGCAACACCCAGGCCCGTATCCAGGATTTTGTTTCGGGGGGGGCACACACTACCAAAATTTTTAAAAAACATAGGGAGGACCAAAGGATGAATTTCGCAAATTCTTTCAAGAAATGGCAACATAAATGAATAGAATGTTGACTACATCCAGAGGCACTTCTACAGAGTAGTGATTTATGGTTATTGATTTTTTCAAACTTCGTAATTTTGTAGGTTTATGTTGGTGGTATTACTACCGCCTAGGTCGATTTCGCTCCCGCTTAGGATGGTATTGCTCCCACTTGGGCGGAGATACAAGCGTTAATATGTCTTGATAACGTCATAAAAATCACTATTCTGTAGAAGTACTAAGCTAGGATTTCTCCATTGGAATTTTGTTAATAAGTAGTTTTTAATTAATTTGTTAGTCATGACAAAAAGTGAATCCTATCCATTCTACTAAAAGTAAAAATAATAAAAACAGTGAAAAAGTTTATTAAAATGTGATAAGCAAATCAACGTAAGGCAATACGACGCTTTCCAGATTCACTAAATGCATTGATAACAACATCGCTGCTTATTTCACGGGCGTCTTTTTCAGTTCATATTATGCAGTATGACTGAGCGAAGCTTGACCATGCACACACACAACACACACACACATACAGTCTGCTGAACTTTGTGAGTTTTCACTTAACAAATTTCAACCATTGTAAATCGACGATTGCGTTTCATGTGAGCTGTCAGTTTACGGCAGCAAGCAATCTTAAAAGAAAGAGCAATGTGAAATGAAGTAGGAGGTGCGCAACGGAGCTATTTTAACTTTCGTGAACAAAATATCATATAAACACAAAACACTTACCTTCATTATTAGCTTAATAACATGAGTTCGACGCGAAGCGCCTGAAAAGTTTTTGCAATTTCTACCAAAATACCAAAGGGGGAGTAAAGGAAAAAATTATCTTCAGATTTAATTTCGGGGGGAGCGCGTGCCCCCTATCCCCCTGGATACGGGCCTGGCAACACCATCTATCTGTTGATAGATTTTACCATTGCACGTAAAGTAACACTCTTTAACTGCAAGTTCTAGAAGCAGTTTGAATTGATGACGATTCATGTTATTTACTAACATGACATTCTGATCATCAAATAGTTTCCTAATACATATGTCAATGGTCTCATTGAGTGGAATATTAGTGAACAAGCTTTGAACATCAAGACTAGCCATAAAATGATGGCTTTTGAATGTAAAAGCCTTGAGTCTTGTCAGGAAACTACCAGTGTCACATAAAGTGTATTCATTTGTACTTATGTCTTGTAGGATCGGGACAAAATACTTGGCCAACTTATAAGTTGGAGTGTTGATGGCTGACAAGATAGGTCTTAGAGGAACATCTCTCTTATGGGTCTTAGGCAAGCCATATAGCCTGCCATAACTGCATCCTACAGGATTTATACTTTTATACGCATCAGCAGATAGTCCATTCTGCTTATGAACCTTCAGTATACGGGCTGATATGCGTTTCTCAACTGAGCGTATAAACTGACAAGGATTACAGTCAATGACTTTGAACTTTGAGATATCATTCAAGACATCCTTCAACTTCCTAATGTAGTCATCTTTGTTCAAAATTACAACTTGGTTACGCTTATCTGCCTTTAGGACAATGATTTTATTGTCTTTTGACAGATTACTGAGGATTTCATAGTCATGCTTTGATAAATTATCACACTGCTTCTTATCATAATTAAAGTATGAGCTAAGAGCAATGTCACGCAATTGATTCTTGATCATTTGCATTTTTACATTATTACAGTTAAAGGCAGTTTGTTTATTGAGGAAACCCATCAGTTTCTCAAAAGGCAGCAAATAATCACCATACTCGATCTTCCTAGGTGTAATAGAGTACTTCATACCATAAGACAAGACAAGCTTTTCATGAGCTGTCAGAACTCGGTTACTAAAATTAACCACAACCTTGTCAGGATCGATACTATTAACACTTTTATGCATAAGCAAGTTTCTTACCTTCTTGCTATGCAACTGTCTAACATGGTTGAGAGATTTAGACACATTGCGTCTAATGTATGTTAATGATACCTGAGAATCCAACCAGGATACTCTTGAATCAAACAAGGTTATCTGTGCCTTCAAATCTCTTTTAACTCTTTCGGCCTTCGATTTTACCTTTCAATTCCTCATTTAGCAGAAGCCTCTGGCATGTTATATAACACTTAGACCGCTTAAGCATCCTATTAGAAACCTTGAAAGCCAGAAATTTAGGAAGCAAGTCATTATCAATGCATTCCTTAAGAAATGCAACATCCAACTGAAGCGTAATATAGCGAAGCTTGAAGCTTCTCAACTTTTCTCAAAAGTAACACAACTCCATGATCAGCGCTTATTCTTCAAATATGTGAATATGTTTAGTTTTAAAGGAATTTTGAAAAGAAAAGCAAGAATAAAGAAAAACTTTTTAAGATCTAAAACTCACCAGGCCCTCCAACCCGCGCCTCACCTCCACCCATCCTAGATGTTGCTAAGCTACTCTCAAATTTAGTATATAAGTATACGTGTTCTAGCTGTATGGCTAGTTACATTGGCGAAACTCGCCGACATTTTGGGAGTAGAATTGCAAAGCATACTGGCATCTCATTTGCTACAAGAAAGCCAATTCAGGGTGATAGCTTATCTGTTATTCACAAACATATCTCAAATAACAATCATTTAAATACATCAGATTGCTTCAAGGTTATTAGTCGAGCATCCAACTCTTTTGATCTTTTAATCAAGGAGTCATTATACATAGCACGTGATCGTCCTATTCTCAACAATAATGTTTCATCATATCCTCTAAATTTGTTTTAATTTACTTAAATCCCACCTCTTTCATTTTCTTACAGTTTAAAATCTTTTATAATTCTCTTCATAATTTAGTGATATGTTTTAAACTTTAAGTTTCTCTTTGTTTACAACTCTCGCTTAGCAAGCTCATTTTTCAAAACTCTTACTTAGTGAACTTGGTCGCTTCAAGTATATACCTATTTGCCCGAAATTTTTTCCTAAAGAGTTTTTTTTTACCGATTCTCGTAAAAATACTTTTTTCTGATAGATTCGATGACGCTGAGTCCAGGAAAAAAACCGTTCCTAGGACGGCTGACGAATATTTGTCCGGAGATAGAGCCCTAAGAACATTCAAATTATCACGTTTTTTGAGTGTGAAGGGCTCTATCTCCATAAATATCTGTCAGCCCCTAGAACGCTCCCTCTGGACTCAGCGCCATCGAATCCTTCAGAAAAAGTGTTTTTAGCAGAATCGGTGAGCGGAACCATATTAGAAACTTTAGCTGAGGAAAAAAGTCTTTTGTCTTGTCTATCGTTTTGGGGGGCAGATGACCCCCTATCCCCCAGGATACGGGCCTGACATGACAACCTGAGTCAGAAAGTCTTGAGCGGTTAAGGTCATTTTGACGATTTACAAT
The DNA here is from genome assembly GCA_036768485.1 of Mermis nigrescens. Classification (NCBI taxonomy): domain Eukaryota; kingdom Metazoa; phylum Nematoda; class Enoplea; order Mermithida; family Mermithidae; genus Mermis; species Mermis nigrescens. The sequence goes on along the minus strand of JAVLUZ010000165.1, from coordinate 2,453,187 downwards.
CCTGCCTTATATTATAACTTCTGCGTATTTTTATGGCAGCTGATGCTGTTTTATAATGATCCAACGGCATTCGTGTAGAAAGCTGGTTCACATATGTATTAACATAGATCATATTATAAAGGCGTATGTGTGCAGTTGATAGCATCTGAGGAAACGAGAGAAAGTTGCTGGCAGTCCGGATCTTCGAAGCGTGGACTCCTTGCTCTAGAGTCCAGAACCATAACCAATCGACTAACGCTGGTTAATTTCGATAAAGATTGCAAGGTATTTGTGATGTTTTGCTAAGGCTTACCAGCTGATTAGGCTTAGGCTTAGTATCATGGACTGAAAATGTTGGTGCCAGCGTTTGGGGGCCAAGCTCTGAGTAATGGGATGCAACGAGCGGAGCGTAGGCGAGCGACGCGGCGTTGCGATCCCATTACTCAGGCTTATTTTAATGCTGGCACCAGCATTTTGGTCAGTCACGTGAATCTGCGGGAAGAGCTGATGACTGCCTTATTTGTTTTCGACTTGACTCAAATCAAACCAGTTAGGTGGCAGCTTTCACCGGATACTACTTGATGTATACGTACCTATAGCGTGGCTATCTTAATGCATATGTGAACCAGCTGCACCAAGCGCACTGATCAACGCCTCGCCCTGAAGTTTGCATGCAAGTGAAGTTGAATCTAGAATATAGAAATTTTTATCAATGACATATGTGATAATATTTATAGCACGGTTTATATGTTTGCTGATATCAAAATTTTCAATGTCAGTCGTAACTATAGATTATTACAGTCTCATTTAGATAAGATTTTTGACTGGGCCAATTACATGGAATTTTCCTATTTCACGAGACCAAAAGTCAAAGTTCTATGTTGGGTAATAATAAGTCAAAAAGTTGTTTATAGACTAAATGGGGAAATTATTTCTAGTGATTTGTTTTGTCCTGTGATTTAGGAGTTTTGATTTCCCGAAATTTGAAATTTAGGGAACATTATATTCTTTGATTAAAAAAAGCTTTCTCTAGATGTATTTTAATATTGCAAATCATTTTTCTCGCGTGATAAATGTAACCTTGTTAAAGCTTATAGTTGTTATGTTGGACCTTTATTGAGAGTACTGTTGTAGTGTATTGGAGCCCCTCTTATATTAGCGATATAGATCGACTGGAAACTGTTCAGTCGCAGGTTTACTAAATATATTTTCTAGTTATAATAATATTCTTTCTTACGAGGATCATTTAATACAACGGTAATTTGTGCAGACTTGAATTAAGATGCTTGCAAATTTGTCTGTGTATGATGTATCAGATTATTTGTCACAAATCATGTTTGGACGCTGATGATTTTTTTGTATTTAATCATAATATTACCCGCAGCATTAATAGATTTAAATTAGTTATATCTGTTGCACATTCTGAAATTTAGAAAAGTTAAATACATCGCCCAGTTTGGAACGATCTACCTGACTTCATTGTTTCTTCCCTAACCTAAACATATTTGAATCTAGATTAGCAAACTTTGATTTATCCTATACAGATATCTTGTGGGGCGACGCGTAAAACTTGTCATTCCATTGACTCGCACTGTCCCGTTACTAATTCGTAATCATGTATTATGTATTTTGTCGATTTTGCATTTTATCAGTTGGTGTATTAGTGATAAAATTTCTTTCTTTTTCTTCTTCAAGTAGGTAAAGCGAAAAAGTACTCCAATATCTGAAGGAGGAGGGTTAAAAATTCTACCAGAGGACCCCTCCCTTTTCCAAAATATCATGCATGAGCATGATTTTAATGGGCCACTGACGATCCGAATTTCCATCTTATAACGAAACGAGCATACGACTCCAATTGAATACAGTGTTGCCAGGTCAAATTTTTAAAAACCCCCAAAAGAATCCCCCAAATGAGAAAAAACCCCCATATTGAAAAATGCTTTGTTAAACAATTAAGTCGATAAAACGCATACAAACGAGCTGGATGCGCTAAATAACATCGTTTTTGTGCATTTTCCACCGCGCCACATCTTTTGCAGCCAGAAATAAAAGACCATTTTTCTGAATTTTTCGGTTTTTTTAATTAATATAAAAATGTTTTAAAATGCTTGTTTTGCGCATCATTTTTTGGATTCTTATTTCTCATAATAGAACGTGCACAAAACTAGCCAATTCAAGCGGACCTACGTCTAGCTAAAGCAAAAGCTCCAAAATTTACAAATGCTTTCTAGAACAACTTTCTGATGATATTCATGCATTTTTTGTTCAAAAAATGCTTTCAGCTAAGCAGCATAATACATTAACAACCTTTTATAAACAATTTATTTCAAAACGGTTCACCAAATTCACTCTAACACGACTTTAGGAGCATAATTATCGATTTCTTCAAACAAAACATCATCCAAACAAAATTGGACATCATTTACGTGCGAGCTAAAATCAGTTTGAGAATCATAAATTTGATTGGAGAATTTAACTAGCATAGATTTTGTTATTTCAAAATTTGAACAGGTTTGTTCGCGTCACATTAATCCGTATCGAACCGCTAAAATATTGTCAACAGTACTGGCATGCATACGGTTACGTAACTTATTTTTAACAAATTTTATATCTGGAAATCATTTTTCGAATTGGGGATGGGGCGGTAGCACACATTTTACAGGAAGAACGAGGGATCTGAAATTGTCTGAAAACTGTCTAAAACCTGTTTACGCGAATGACCATAAAACTGATAAAAATCTTCAGATGGTAAGAGATTATTATGAATAATATTATATGTAACAATTAAATCAAAATAAATTCTACAGAGTTCAAGCCTCTCTAAATATAACGCTTTTAACCTTTCATCATAAGAAAGTTCAGTACATCCAAAGGTTTGAATAGGTAACAAAAACAATTTGCCAAAAGGCTAATCAAATTAAAATCATTTTTTCATCATCACTCGATCAGTTAACTCGGTAAAGCTAAAAATACCTACCTAAATCTCGCTTAAATTTGAAAATGTATTGTTTTGCAAATAGACTCCCTCCTCTTTGGAATAATTTGCCAGAAGTTGTAAATGCCCCGAACTTTCCCTCCTTCAGCAGTCGTTTAGAGAAAATTAGTTTTACCTTAGACTATAAGTAAGTGCAAACCGCCTTTATAGTCCTTGCGCAGGTTATTGATATTATATTTCATCGCATTGACGACATTTTAGTGTATTTACTCTGATTCTTTCTTTTTTTTAATTTGACCAAATTTTTATTGTTTTAATTCCGTCTCTGTCGCAATAAACTATTTCATTTTTTCTCATTTTTCAATATGGCACAAAAAAGGAAAATATGACGCAGAGATTGTTACAAATGAAATGATGAACTATAAACTCAACATGGACGATGAACCTCGATATGAAACCCGGGCCCCGAGCAGTGTTGCCATGCCAGGTCTAAATTTTCAGCATCCATAGATTCATCCATAGAAATCCTAAAATTTCCATAGATTTCTGATATTATTGTAACAACACTCAACCTTTGTGTACATAAGGTTCGCTATTCTTTCAAATAATTAGTCGATTTGATGGCGACTGTTCATTAACACGATATTTTAGAAGAATTGAAATACATTCTACCGTGATAATAGGGCTAAAAAATAAAAGTCCTGAAATAAAAAAAGGTAAGCTGAGCTGGGCATGCACGGCTGTGCTGTCGGCTTGGCTTCTCTTACTAAAATTTATTACTTGCACATTAGAGGAAAAAGCCCCCAAAAAAACCTCAAAATTTTGAAAAACCCCCATGAAATCCCCCGTGAGCTAAAACCCCAAAAAATCCCCCAAGGATTCCAAAAAACCCCCAAAATGGGGGAAACCCAACCTGGCAACACTGGATTAGAACTTCACACAGTAAAAACAACAACGTTGTTACCATGATCAAACATCTTACGGACTGACATACTTAAATCAGAATATTATTCTTTACATCGTCTAGTGCTATATATATATTCTTTCTTACGATAACATGTTTAAATATATTGAGAATAACTGTTGCATTTCTTTCCAAGGTCTGTATTTCAGATTTAAGAATTTTTAACGGCAACATCTACTACAAGATAAAAGAGCTGCAGCTGTGGGGTGCAAATTTGCATGCTAAAATGAGCTTAATTAGACACTTAGTCTCTTTTATTTAGCTTTGCGGTTTTATTTTGAATTTTATTCGCATAAATTAGGCTACAAAGTTGTTTACAATGTTTATACAGTAATGCGGTTTCATGATGGCATACATATATGTCCTGCCATAACTCGCTATACTGTAGAATATTGCAAATATAGCATTAGTTTAAAATATTTTTGTAGGCACTTTAAATTTTTTCAAAAACCTCAAAGCTAGATTACACGGACTGTAGGAGCATCAGAAACATTTTTGTGAATAGTATTTAATTGCCTTTAATTTACAAACGTACCAGTGCAGCTGGACCCTACTCTATAGCCTATTTCACATAAGCTTGCGCAATAATTTGCACACGTTCCGTATGTATATCCGTAAAACGGATCCATACCGATTGCTCGCACTTTTACGCTGTCAAAAATTGTTAGACAAAAACCGCAAGGTTCTGGAACAGAAAGTTTTCTTTATTGCTGTAATAATGCAACAGTAGACAGTTTTATGCAATAGACACGCTTATGAAAATATCTAACACGACAAACATATACATACATGCAAAGTGCTTACTTTAAAATAATTTTATTATCCTCTGTTTGTGCAACTACAGCCTATTTTAACGAAACCATGCACGTGGATTACAATCGTATGTAGGCAGCAAGAAAATTCTAGGGGGTCAGGATCATAAGCAAGAAAAGAAAATTTGGGGGGTCCAAGATTTTTTTAAGGTAAAAAAATGGCTTTAAAATGGTGGTATGGTTATTTAAAACACCATTTTTCGACGTTTCTCATCAAGCACTATCCATTGGCATCAAAAAATTGCGAAAAAAACGAAAACAAATTTCAAAAATTGAATTCTGGGGGGGGTCTTTTGATTTCTGGGGGTCTTTTTGTTTTCTCGAAGGGTCCTGACCCCCACGCCCATGTGTGGTCAGGATAGGCAAAATCGCCAAAATGTATTCATAGTCTGTTTCACGGAACTTCGTTCATAAATTTTAAACGATCTCCGACAATAAGCTGACAGATTGCGATTATAGCATTGATCTGATATATAATAATCGTAACCCTTTGACTTACTGTCGTTGAAAATTCTTAGAATTTATGCACGAAGTTATGGAAACGACTATAAAAAAGTAGAATTTGGGGTCTATACAATAATCTGAGAGGAGGGGTTTCATTCTCGGGGGGGGGGTTCAAACCCCTTTCACGCTCTCATGTGTGATTACAATGCTTTGATTCGAAGCAAATAAATGACAAAAGCTCTTAAAGTTGGAGCACGAATTATTGCATAGCAATCGATGGGCTTAGGAAGCGACTGCACAATAGTTTTACCAAGCTATCTAAGGCTTAATTTTGCAGTTTTTAGCTGAAATTGGATTTTCATGCAAAAGGTCTCACGAAAATATTCTTTATTTACATGCAGAGCACAAAAAACTGTAGTGATTGGCTTCCATGTGGCAAGGGAGTCAAAAAAATAATTTGAAAATCATGCCAGTGATCACAACACAAAACATTTTTTAAATACATCGACAAATGTTATGTAATGTTGTATGTACATATATGTAGTTTGTTTCATATAACTGCGGTTTTTCATATGTAAGCATTTTATCGACGTACTACACATACAGTCTGTTTCGCCATAAAGCTGGGCATGAATTTTAAGAATTTTTCTGCGACAGTGAGCCGGCGGATTACGATAATTACCCATATATCAGATCAATTCTATAATCGCGTTCTGTCAGCTTTTTGTCGATGATTTTTAAAACTTATGCACAAACTTGCGTGAAACGGAAAGGTGGTGGTAAGCACACGAGGGCTTGAGAGCATACCTGCGCGTG
>JAVLUZ010000165.1:2364154-2447137 GCA_036768485.1 Mermis nigrescens | reverse complement strand
TTCTACAGATTTCAAGCCTCTCTAAATATAACGCTTTTAACCTTTCATCATAAGAAAGTTCAGTACATCCAAAGGTTTGAATAGGTAACAAAAACAATTTGCCAAAAGGCTAATCAAATTAAAATCTTTTTTCATCATCACTCGATCAGTTAACTCGGTAAAGCTAAAAATACCTACCTAAATCTCGCTTAAATTTGGAAATGTATTGTTTTGCAAATAGACTCGGGCGTGGGTAAAAGGCGGCGCTGGCGCTGGCGCCTGGCGCACATGGGTAAAAGGTGGCGCTGGCAATGGCGCTGGCGCTGGCCTTGGCCATGGCCAAGTGGGTAAAGGTGGCGCTGGCGCTGGCCCTGGCGCACATAGGTAAAGGTGGCGCTGGCGCTGGCCCTGGCGCACTTAGGTAAAGGTGGCGCTGGCGCTGGCCCTGGCCCTCGCCAACTGGGTAAAAGGTGGCGCTGGCCCTGGCCCTCGCCAACTGGGTAAAAGGTGGCGCTGGCGCTGGCCCTCGCTAAGTGGGTAAAAGGTGGCGCTGGTGCTGGCCCTGGCCCTCGTCAACTGGGTAAAAAGTGGTGCTGGCGCTCGGCTTGGCTTTAGCCACAGCCAAGTGGGTAAAAGGTAGCGTCAGCCACTTGCCCTAGCTGATGTCAGCAAAGCTAGCGAAGATGTTTTATATAGCTTCTCTGAAACATCAAAATACGGGTTGAATTTAATTTTAGTTATTTATTATTCAAATGAAGGTAGAAGGCATCTTAAATGTTGTACAGACTATACTAACGTATTGAACTGAAAATTTTAAAATTATTTGAGTGATTTTTTGAGCAAAATTAACTTAAAATGCAGAAAATACGCGGTTCACTCTAACTTTCGATTTCAACGAAAATACCAGAAATCGTAAGAATCCTTACCACACCTGGGTGTGGGGGGTATGAGTATGCGCACCCCCCCCCCCGAAAAACCAAAATACCCTCCCAGAAATCAAAATAATCCCCCCAGAATTCAATTTTTGAATTTTTTTGTTTTTTTTTCGCAATTTTTGGATGCCAATGGATAATGCTCAATGAGAAACGTTGAAAAATGGTGTTTTTCGCCATACCACCACCATTTTTAAGGCCCTTTGACTTTTGAAAAATCTTGCGCCCCCCAGAATTTTGTTGCTGCCCACGTATGATCGTTACATTCCTCCCCTCTTTAAAAATCAAATGATCTTGAATATTTTAGGATTGTATTTCCAAAATTATTACATGCCGGGCAAATGACTAACAAGTCAAGTTAGGCAATGATTGATCCGACTCGATTTTCGCCACTTGATCAGTTTATAGTCGACTCGACTCTGATTTCATCGAATCTCTGTAGAAAGTCTGTTTTGTTCATATTTCTTTCAAAAAGCACCAAGAAAGTATTTCGCATTAGGCATGTATCAAGAATTGTCATGAAACTCAGTCGAAACATAAAACAGATTTTTCCAATTTGCTAAGGCACAGCATAATGTGCGTCCAGCATTAATATGCAATCTATAGTCTGATCCTTCAAGAAACCTTGCGTATGGACCACATTTCTTTTAGTAAATTTACCTAAATACCTATTTTGACTGCAAAAGCAGTTGAAACACAAACTGCCTTTAAATGTGGGCATGAACTTCAAGAAATATTTGATTCCCATGAACTTCAAGAAATATTTAATCCCCAAGCTGAGAGATGCGATCGAATGCCATCACTTAATCTGCTTGTTTTAGCTGCTTTCGTTTTATGTGACAAAAAACTTACTTACAATTACTGTATACTGTCAGCTTACTGATGGCAAAAGCGCCAGCGCCTCCTTTTACCCAGCCGAGGCCAATAACTTAATTTTACGCGAAGAACGTATGGATTAATTTATTTTTCGTAAAAAGGAACTATATTCAGCTAAAATTTTTGCTGAAATCGAAAGTTATAGTTAACCAAGTATTTTCTGCATTTTAAAAGTTAATTTTGCTCAAAAAATCACTCGAATAATTTTAAAATTTTCAGTTCAATACGTTAGTATAGTCTGTACAACATTTAAGATGCCTTCTACCTTCATTTGAATGATGAATAACTATAATTAAGTTCAACCCGTATTCTGATGTTTCACAGAAACTATATAAAACATCTTTGCTAGCTTTGCTGACATCAGCTAGGGCAAATGGCTGGCGCTACCTTTTATCCACTTGGCTGTGGCCAAAGCCAAGCTGAGCGCCAGCACCACCTTTTACCCAGTTGACGAGGGCCAGCGCCAGCGCCACCTTTACCTGGTTGGCGAGGGCCAGCGCCAGCGCCACCTTTACCCAGTTGGCGAGGGCCAGGGCCAGCGCCAGCGCCAGCGCCACCTACTTACCCAGTTGGCGAGGGCCAGCGCCAGCACCAGTAGCCACCTTTTACCCAGGTGGCAATGGCCAGGGCCAGCGCCAGCGCCACTTTACCCAGTTGGCGAGGGCCAGGGCCAGCGCCAGCGCCACCTTTACCCACTTGGCCACGGCCAAGGCCAGAGCCAGCGCCATTGCCAGCGCCACCTTTTACCCATGTGCGCCAGGGCCAGCGCCAGCGCCAGCGCCACCTTTTACTTATGCCCAATAGACTCCCTCCTCTTTGGAATAATTTGCCGAAGTTGTAAATGCTCCCTGAACTTTCCCTCCTTCAGCAGTCGTTTAGAGAAATTAGTTTACATTAGACTAGTAAGTATGTGCAAACCGCCTTCTATAGTCCTTGCGCAGTTTATTGATAATTTCATTGCATTGACGACATTTTAGTGTATTTACTAACGATGAACTATAAACTCAACATGGACGATGAACCTCGATATGAAACCCGGGCCCAGCCCGAGCAGTGTTGCCATGCCAGGTCTAAATTTTCAGCAGCCATAGATTCATCCATAGAAATCCTAAAATTTCCATAGATTTATGATATTATTGTAACAAAACAACACACACCTTTGTGTACATAAGGTTCGCTATTCTTTCAGATAATTAGTCGATTTGATGGCGACTGTTCATTAAAACGATATTTTAGAAGAATTGAAATACATTCTACCGTGATAATAGGGCTAAAAAATAAAAGTCCTGAAATAAAAAAGGTAGCTGAGCTGGGCACGCACGGCTGTGCTGTGGGCTTAGCTTCTCTTACTAAAATTTATTACTTGCACATTAAAGGAAAAAGCCCCAAAAAACCTCGACAATTTTAAAAACCCCCATGAAATCCCCGTGAGCTAAAAAAATCCCCAAGGATTCCAAAAACCTCAAAAATGAGGGAACCCAACCTGGCAACACTGATTGAATATGAACTTCATACAGTATAAAGAACAACGATTTGTTACCATGATCAAAGCATCTTACGGACTGACATACTTAAACTCAGAATATTATCTTTACATCGTCTAGTGCTATATATATGTTCTTTCTTACGATAACATGTTTAAATATATTGAGAATAACTGTTGCATTTCTTTCCAAGGTCTGTATTTTCAGATTTAAGAATTTTTAGCGGCAACATCTACTACAAGATAAAAGAGCTGCAGCTGTGGGATGCAAATTTGCATGCTAAAATGAGCTTAATTCGACTTATAGTCTCTTTTATTTAGCTTTGCGGTTTTATTTTGAATTTTATTCGCATAAATTAGGCTACAAAAGATGGTTTACATATGTTTATACGAGTAATGCGGTTTCATGATGGCACATATGTCCTGCCATAACTCGCTATACTGTAGAATATTGCAAACATAGCATTAGTTTAAAACATTTTTGCAGGCACTTTAAATTTTTTCAAAAACCTCAAAGCTAGATTATACGGACTGTAGGAGCATCAGAAACATTTTTTTGTGAATAGTATTTAATTGCCTTTAATTTACAAATGTACCAGTGCAGCTGGACCCTACTCTATAGCCTATTTCACATAAGCTTGCGCAATAATTTGCACACGTTCCGTATGTATATCCGTAAAACGGATCCATACCGTTTGCTCGTACTTTACGCTGTCAAAATTGTTAGACAAAAACCGCAAGGTTCTGGAACAGAAAGTTTTCTTTATTGCTGTAATACATGCAACAGTAGACAGTTTTATGCAATAGACACGCTTATGAAAATATCTAACACGACAAACATATACATACATGCAAAGTGCTTACTTTAAAAGAATTTTATTATCCTCTGTTTGTGCAACTACAGTCTATTTTAACGAAACCATGCACGTGGATTACAATCGTATGTAGGCAGCAAAAAATTCTAGGGGTCAGGAACATACGTGGGCAGCAAGAAAGTTTGGGGGGTCAAGATTTTTTGAAGGTAAAAAAATGGCCTTAAAAATGGTGGTATGGCTGATAAAAACACCATTTTTGACGCTTCTCATCAAGCACTATCCATTGGCATCAAAATTGGCGAAAAAAACGAAAACAAATTTTCAAAAATTGAATTCTGGGGGGGGGTCTTCTCGATTTCTGGGGGTCTTTTGGTTTCTGGGGGTCAGACCCCCCCCCCACGCCCATGTGTGGTCAGGATAGGCAAAATCGCCAAAAACGTAACTATAGTCTGTTTCACGGAACTTCGTTCATAAATTTTAAAACGATCTCCGACAATAAGCTGACAGATTGCGATTATAGCATTGATCTGATATATAATAATCGTAACCCTTGACTTACTGTCGTTGGAAATTCTTAGAATTTATGCACGAAGTTATGTGAAACAGACTATAAAAGTAGAATTCTGGAGTCATACAATAATCTGAGAGGAGGGGTTTTATTCTCGGGGGGAGGTTCAAACCCCCTTTCACGCCCATGTGTGATTACAATGCTTTGATTCGAAGCAAATAAATGACAAAAGCTCTTAAAGTTGGAGCACGAATTATTGCATAGCAATCGATGGGCTTAGGAAGTTTAACTGCACAATAGTTTTACCAAGCTATCTAAGGCTTAATTTTGCAGTTTTTAGCGGAAATTGGATTTTCATGCAAAAGGTCTCACGAAATATTCTTTATTTACATGCAGAGCACAAAAACTGTAGTGATTGGCTTCCATGTGGCAAGGGAGTCAAAAAAATAATCTGAAAAATCATGCCATTGATCACAACACAAAACATTTTTAAATACACCGACAAATGTTATGTAATGATGTATGTACATATATGTAGTTTGTTTCATATAACTGCGGTTTTCTCATATGTAAGCATTTTATCGACGTACTACACATATACAGTCTGTTTCACATAAGTTTGGGCATGAATTTTAGAATTTTTCTGCGACAGTGAGCCGGCGGATTACGATAATTACCCATATATCAGATCAATTCTATAATCGCGTTCTGTCAGCTTTTTGTCGATGATTTTTAAAACTTATGCACAAACTTGCGTGAAACGGAAAGGTGGTGGTAAGCGCACGAGGGCTTGGGAGCATACCTGCGGGTTTGAGGGGAGTATCACCCCCGAGAAACCAAAATACCCCTCCCCAGATTTCAATTTTTGAAATTTTTTTTCGTTTTTCCGAAATTTTTTGATGCCAATGGATAGTGCTCGATGAGAAACGTTGGAAAATGATGGTTTTTCGCCATACCGCCATACGGGCAGCAAGAAAATTCTGGGGGGGTGCAAGATTTTTTTGAAGGTCGAAAAATGGCCTTAAAAATGGTGGTATGGCGATAAAAACACCATTTTTCGACGTTTCTCATCAAGCACTATCCATTGGCATCAAAAAATTGCGAAAAGGAGCGAAAAAATTTTCAAAATTGAATTCTGGGGGGGGGTATTTTGATTTCTGGGGGGTATTTTGTTTTCTGGGGGGGTGCCATACCCCCCCACGCCCAGGTGTGCATACCACCACTTTTAAGGCCATTTTTTTACCTTTGAAAAATCTTGGACCCCGCAGAACTTTGGTGCCGCCCACCTATGCTTGGGAGAATTAACCCCTCCCAGAATTCAATATTTGAAAATTTTGTTTTTCTCGCAATTTTTTGATGCCAATGAATAGTGCTCGATGAGAAACTATGAAAAAATGGTATTTTTTCGCCATACCATTTTTTGACCTTTTGAAAAATCTTGCGTCCCCCAGAATTTTGTTGCTGCCCACATACAGTGGTAAGTAGTAAATAACTGTTTTCAGTTGTCTAGAAACAAAATCAGCTCGTTTAGTGCTACACAGATTGCAGCTTATTAGCATAGGGCAATGGCGGTACATACCATTTCTGATTCCGTGATAAAAATCACAATTTTTTGAGTCGAATTCTGTATACTTAGCTGGAAAACCGTAAAAATTTCGGTGCTGTGCGCCAGACTAAACTATAATTTAGAATAATTAATAATGTAAGCAGCGTTTGGGTCGCGATATTACGCTGATATATTTATATTCAGTCGAGAAAACAAATGGGTATATTTAAGTTTATAAAAAAGTACAAAACATTTGGTCGCACAAGACTTTTCCAGAGACATTTGTACATTTACAAAGAGGCTGACCCAAAAAAGCAGTGATCTGCTGTAATCTAATTCGCCACTTGCTTTTCCGTTTATGCACATAAAGTATGTGGATACATGGTTTATTAGACATGGAAACATTTTCGCGCTTTAATGTTTATCTTATCAGATATGACAAGTTTCGACAATTTTTACATTACGATAATTCGTGGCAATTGCCACTAAGACGCTAATACAAATAAAAATCGAAGGAGGTAATTCGGATAGTCCGATTCGAAAAAATCAATTAAAAAATGCATAAAAAATGAAGAAAACCTAGCGAATTAGAAACAAAGCAGGACGGGATGACTAATGCTCAAAGTTCACCATGTAATTACACTCAATGAAACTGCTTAATAAATTCGGCTACAGAGCCACACCACTACACAGCATTACAGTACGTACGCCAAGTAAGATAAGCGACAGAATATTAAAATAAACGAATTAGCCGTTTCCCTTCTTGAATAATTTCCAGCAACAATGAATAAGAAAAACCGATATCAAAAGTTGAACGTCAACAAGGCTCCACATATTTTCATGAATTCTTCAACAACTAACAGATGATTAAAGTAGTGATGAGTAAAATGACATTTTCTTTCTAGCGTCTAAAAATCTCTGAATAATAATTTTGCTAAGGTGGGCACTGAATGCATAACGTGTTTTCCTCAATGTCTCAAAATCATAGAATCCTTGAACCTCTGATCATGCGGAAACGGCTACAGCGCCAAAATACAATGACACGCTAAGAAATAATAAAAAAACCAACTTGCGACAAAATAAAAAAGAATCGAATGCTCTCTGGTCAGTCGACACAATCATGATTCGATGATAAGCGTCACTTATAAACTTACTGAACACAAGATGTATAAAAATAAATGCAAAAAGCAAGCAATCGCGTAAAACATACAAAATCGAACGTAAAATCGCATAAGGAATCGGAATTTATCGGAACTTAACGTCAAGCGAAAAAACCACTTGGATGGCAAAGAAATGAGTGAAAAAGTGACTTTTGCTCGAGCGCCTCTGCATGTATACCTTATCCAAATTCCTGTACTTGTGGTGAAAATCCAGTTGCAAGTTGTTTGGCATTTAACGAGATTGCATTGACAGCTCTTCAGCATTATGTACAAAGGTACAACGGCAACAAAGCGAGGTAATAAAATTCGCAACAGTTTTGAGAAAATGGCATTTTTGTACATTAGAGCGAGCGAGCGACCGAAGAGCTACGCGAAAACTTAAGAAATGTTTAAAAAACAGCTGCAAACCATAGAAAACTGAAATGCCTACGCAAGGGTGGGCAGGGAGCATAGAAACAAAGGACAGCAGGACGAAAACATGTTTGCATTGGATTTCGCACCTACCGCATGACAGCATTGCTTAATAATTTGCCAATTCGAAACTTCGAAAAGAGAGAAGAAAAAGAGACAAAAGAAAGATAAGTTTTAAATTTTTAAATCAAAATTTCAAAAATATAATTCAAAGAAGAATTCTCCAAAGAGAAAATCAGGAAGCAGCTAACAAGCTTCATGTTATGCACGATAAAGGAGAGATAACTTTAATGCATGCGAAGCAAATGAAATTTTCGCGATAAAACAAGACAAGAACTGAAAAAGGATACCGGTGCAACTATGATTACCATACAAGCTACGTAAATTGCTCAACTACCGTGAAAAATCAAGCGCCGGGAGCGGAAATCGGGAGAGAAAAAATTAGGGAAAAAAATGAGGGAGGAAAAATAGAAGAGGATTACGAAGACCAATATTGTATCTGCTGAACCATCCGCCAGATTCCGAATAAAACGAATGAAGTGTTTAATAAAAACTACGAATTCTGCGTTAACTAGCGCACTATCGCACGCGTCAAATACGCCGTTCGATCAAATAAGCGAAATCATGCGCTCGAGCAGAATCCTGTGAGCCTTACAACTCAAATCCTTTAAAAGCGATTCGTTTTCGGCCACCATGCGCTTGATGACGCGCGGCGAAGTCATGCGGCCCACGCAAAGCGCCATCAAAATCGGCAAATGATACGCGTCGGCCATCAGCATTTTGTCGGCCAACGAAAAACCGCATTTGGCCTCCACGAAAACCAAGCAAACATCGACTAGATAAGCGATTTGGTACTTGTGCGCCAACCGGAAAACGTCCATCAGCAACTCGGCGTCGTCGTCGAATACGCAAACGAACAGGTCATCGAGCCACTGGTTCGAGCGAGAGTTACGTGTGTATTCGCGTGGAAGTGTCTGCGACCAAAAAAATGCGGTTACTGCATACATGTAATAGGGGGGATGTGGGGACATCCCCCACCTACAGTTAGTTGGTCGTCCCCGATCCCCAAAGCCAGAAAATTTTTAACCCCTACCCCCCGATTTGAAGAAAATTGAATTATTTTTGACCGTTTTTAGTTGTTTCTTGGCCGTTTTTGGCCAAAAATTGAAGGTCATTTACCCCCAACCACACCTGGGCGTGGGGGGTTTGGGGGTATGCACCCCCATATTTTTGAATTTTTTTCGTTGTTTTAGCGATTTTTTGATGCCAATAGATAGTGCTCGATGACAAACGTTGAAAAATGGTGTTTTTTCGCCATACCATCATGTTTAAGACCATTTTTTGACCTCTGAAAAATCTTGAACCTCCCAGAATTTTAGTGTTGCTCACGTATGCCACCAACCCCCATAAAAATGACCGAAGACCCTTTACCCAAAATACAAAACAATAGCAATAAGGGCGATGGAATGACCTGTAATATCAAACTTATACGAAATAATGTAAGAAAGGTTCCTGGATAAATAAGTTGAACAGTCTACAGCTTGAAAAATAAGTATATGTACCAACTTGAAATTTATTCTTAGACGTCATTTGACATTTTTTTACACCTTGGGCAATCGGTTTTGGTCCAAAATGGCCTGAGGGGTATGCTTAAGTACCCCAAAGGTTGTTATTTTTACCCAGACACCATCCACTTTTGCGCCAATTTCTTTTTTAGGCCAATTTAGGTGTTCTTTGCCACTGGTCAAACAGCAACACCCGTTTCCTTTGCTCCATACTTGTATCACACCGACTTCCAACACGAATTTATAGCAATCCCATGTTTTTCAAGTGCAGACATGCTGTCAATGGGAACAAGGACAAAATTGACCTAGAAAATCCGTTAGAAATAGATGCTTATAGAATTTCATTTTCGTCGCTTCTCAAGGCCACCATTGAAAGATAAACCTGACAATAGGTGGGCAGCACCAAAGTTCTGGGGAGTGCAAGAATTTTCAAAGGTCAAAAATGGCCTTAAAAATGCTGGTATGACGAAAAAACATTATTTTTCAACGTTTCTCATCGAGCACTATCCATTGGTATCAAAAAATTACGAAAAACAAAAACCAAATTTTGAAAAACTGAATTCAAGGGCGGGGGATAATTTGGTTACTGGGGGTATTCGGCCTTCTGGGGAAGGAGGTGCATACCGTAACCCCCAACCCCTAAGCCCACGTGTGAAGCTAACTAAAATAGCATAATATAACGATTTCTGGTCTATTTCTCTCCTTGGGACTATTCACTACAATCATACAATACACTTCTATCTAACATTTACACGTGCATTCACGCAACAGGGGATTTGAGGGGATCCCCTGCCCAAATTCGATCGTTCTCCCAATTACCAAAATCGAGTTTTATCCAACCCCCTATTTTTGGCAAAAACGTGCCTTCCTCGGCCACTTTTAGGTGCTTTTTTGTTATATTTAGCTAAAAAATTGGTCCTTTACCATGCCTCTCCAAAAATCTTGAAATGATACATGTCTGTATTAAAGCCACGAATCCCACTCAGCTCTTTTGGACGAAGTTGTCAGAAAAAGTTTCTGGTTTTCATTTTAATTATAAAAATGCTTTTATGTCAAGTTACCAGGTAACCGAACATGTTCATACTTTCTCGAAAATTGGCAACCATGTTTACGTTAACTACCTTTAATGCAACGCATGCTCTAGTCGGATACAAAAGCGCGAGGAAGAGACGAAAAGCGCGCGGGGAAGTTTTATCGCCAAGTCGAACCTTCTTTTGAACTCGATCCCTGAAATCGCCGTAAAACATCTGATAAAAAACGGGCGACCAAGTAGCCAAATAAGATTTATTGACGACAAACGACTCATTGCCGTCAAGGGCAAGTTCCACTGAGTCTGCATCGATTTTTGGCAGCAATGACGCATCATTTAAATGTGTGGATGACGTCACTTGTCTAAAATCGTATGACGTCACCGACTCGTACAATCGACGCTTGAAAGCATTCAATTCCCGAGTTAAATGATTATCTGCTCGAGGAAAGTCAGATTTGAAATTTAACATCGTCTGAATATGAGGCAATATGGTTGCGATCCGAAATGCAATTGGGGGCAGGGTTGAGGAGGGGTGTGAAGATCATCTCAGAATGGAAAAATGGAATTTTTTCTGAGGAAAACAAGGCTAAATGATGGCTAAAAATGGATAAAAGCGAAATTTTATTCAGAAATATTGACCAAAAACTGTGGATTAACACGGTTTTCACGCTATTTTATCGTTTATGCCAATTTCTGAGATAATTTTGACCCAGAAAAGCTCACTAACTGACCCCCAAACACCGGCTGACCCTAGACCGACCATGCTGTGCATCTATGGTCGCAATGTTGAGGCAGCCCACAACAAAACCTCTTCATGACAAAATGTCCGTCACAAAACGCCCTTCACAAAACTTAATCCCTACTTTACAATTAGGGTTTGAATTTCGCTACCGGGTCTGCTGACAAGCGATTTCATCTATTGTTTGAAAAGCAATGAGCCACTACACTTTTATGTAAAATATCAAAATGTAAAGCGCTCGTCAATACGGTGACTCACTTTATCTTTTGTCTGCATGGAGTAATTTTGATAGTATTCTTGATGAAATTACACAATGGAGTATTTTCATTGAGAATTACAGTCATTCCGTACGCTTCGTCAAACTTTAAATATAAAGATGTCGACAAATACAAAGAATTATATTATTAAATATGTAATTTTCTTCACAACTTTTCCATGAGACTTACGTGACTTAAGAGTTATCAGCCTCGTCAATAGGTCTTTTTTATTTGTGCGGCTAGGATTAGGAGAAAAGCTGATCTCATTGCTCTGATTCATTCATAATTTATTTACGAGTAGAAAGGATTTTTTAAACAAAACCTCTGTCCGCGAAAAAGTGATTTAGCGAACGAACCACTTTTCAGTTCCGCCGAGTAGTAAAACCTAGTCCCTTTCAAAATCACAGGTCAGGAATTTAATAAATAAGTACTGTATTCGCACAATGATCGCATTTTTATCAAGAACTGTTCCCCTAAAACGTTGACATTGTAGACCAGACACGCTTTAGTTATTCAACAAAATGATGAATGCCTGAGCATTAGAGCAAAGTTGAGATATTACAATTAAAGCTCTATATCCGTATTCTAAAAACGTCTTTCTATTTATCATTTTTTCTTATTTGATTATTTTTTCATTGTCATTAAGGCAGATATGTGAATAAGAAATTTGAAATCCCTTCATAAAAACTGCTGGAATATTCGCCGTATCTTATTGACATGAGTCGCTATGTCGCAGGGAAGAAAAGGTTTTATTAAAAGATCGATATTGCTAAAATGATATTAATCACTGTAGGTATTAAAGATGTCAGTAATCACGTCGTAAATGAAAATATAATTATACGAATTGAAATTTTATATGATACAAATTCATAATTAGAATAAAATTTTATTAATTCTAATTACTTGAAATAAAAAATTATACATTAAATCATATTTTCAAGAAAGTAGTGATAAATACAATTTAAAAGACTGATCGCTGTCATCAAATGACTTTTGGAAAATAGCATACAAATAAATCAATCCATGCAATTGCGATATAGCTGGAACCATTTTCGATGGTTCACATAGTTTTCATTAGGTACCGGCACATGGAATTATATTTTGCGAATCAGAATGTTTGGCGTTGAGAAATGTTTGAAGGCATTTCAGACACATTTCACACATAAGTAAACGTGCAATAAACACCATCGTGAATGTCATTTTCGCTTGACGTGGAGAATAAAAAATGAAAATGAACTTAAAAGATACGCACTTAGATTTTCTTTATATTCCGAGTTTCCATCACCGGCCGCATGTTCCAACATTTTTGATATGGTCATTGAGGAATAGGTTCCCTTTCTGATTTGTGCATAGTCATCTTGATTCTGATTGACAATCTCAAAAATCGTGTCTCGTTTGCACTGATAAGTCAATGTACCGTAAAGCAACAGCAAATTTCCACTCTGAGACACTAATTTTAGTTTATCCGTCGGACCAACCTGTACACAACTGTGCAGATAATACGCTACTACGTCGGACAAAGCCTCCTGCATCAGCCACTGGCTACATAGTTTAAGGACGTCCTAAAAAACATCATGCGAAGTTCGGTTCAGCGGACAGTTCTCAATGAATGTGAATCGATTAAAAGAAACTTTCACCGATACAACAACATTTTATATAAGATAAACAGGGGGCAACAGGAAGATTTATCATACAATGCCGAGTTGGTCTATTGTAGCATATCTAGCAACGTTTGTATGCGAACAAATTGATTTGCATCCACAAGTTTCATGAAATTGACTTGAACTATAGATGTTTTTATCGAAAAACTACCATGGGTTTAACTGTGACTGCAACCTAATTTACCCTTACATTTGCTTTGGCCAAGTTTACATTTTTCGATGTGCAATTGATATAAGATTTTCGGTTGATAAAAACTCGGAAAAACCTATTCTCTTCGAAGAAGTTAATATCCTACAATCAGGGTCGTATTTATGGGGGGGCGGTGGCCGCTCCCCCTAGGACACAAAAAAATTTTTAAGGTAAGATAATGCACGGAAGGATGGAAAAATCGACTGTGTTTGACGTTCAATCCTCTAATTTTCGGCGCCCGCGCCGGATGTGAAGTATCATCTATCATTTTGGCCCAAACGCGTTCAAAAAATGACACTTTTTCAGATTTTTGCAGTGAAAATTTTTTCCGAAAAAAATCTGAATTTTATTATCTTAATGGATAGAGCACGTCAGAAAAGGCGGTTATTGTAAGCTATTCCGACGAATTTTCCGAAGAGACCAATTTGTTGGGTCCGCCCCCAGTGTTTTTTTTTGTGTTCTAAAAAAATTTTTCTCGATGTGCAAAGACTTTTCGGGACCGTCTTTGTACAAGTACAAAGATTTTTGAGAAAACAAAAATTGCAACAAGTCTGAAATTCGCAAAGATTTTCGGCGCTTCGCGCCTAAATGAGTGATTGTGTGTTCTCTATATCTTTATAATGGCAGGAATTGCATTTCAAAAGGAAAATTATCAAATTTTCTGGAACTTCGCGCCGTTTTAAGACGATTCTTAGTGATTTTTGCCTTTAGACACACAGAAATTAGCTAAAATACACTACCAAAAGTCGAACAACTCTATTTTTACAACACTGAAATCGCTACTGTACCAGATTTTAGTACCCAAAAATGTGAGTGTACAAAATGTACAGACTTTTGGGGACCATCTTTGTACATGTACAAACGGACCTTGTGCAAAAAAAACACTGCCGCCTCCCCCTTGGCCTAATCCTGGATACGGGTCTGCTTACAATTGAAAAATTCAAAAAGTCGTAGAAAGAGCAAGTTTCAACAAAAGCACAGGCGTAAGGATCATGCGGTTTTGATGTATGGGATCAGCTAATTTTAAATCACGATGCGTTAGAAAAAAATCCACCTATGTATCATCCTATAAAAGCTTAATCGGACACTAATATTTTGGATAACGAATCTACTCAACATCTGGAGCTAAAACCCTAAGCAAACTCATTCGTAAAAAATCAACTGCAGTAGATACGTAGTAAGAGTTCATCACAGATTTCGTAATCATTTTGCCACACGATAATACGCGTAGAAAATTTAATTTCAAAAGTTCAAAAATGTACCTAAGTTTAAGAGTTTAAAAATGCAATAACCAACCAAACCGTGATGGGGATGTGCGTAGCGTATTGGGATTGCATTAAAATATTTGTGCGTTTTTCCGCGCATGCTATTCTTTACAACTTTTGAAAAAGCAGTCATAAATCTTCATTTTACAGTAAAAACAATAAGGGTGGCCTCCTATGCCGCACGAAATGCTGTAAAAATTTTGACAATCTGCAATCAGCGGAGCTCTTAAATCACAAATTTAAACTGGTACCTAAATCGCTCAGAAAAAGTCAATATTCAACAAAATAAAGTAGCTAGATGATTATTCCCTTTTCAGACATAGAGATCATAGAGCACTAGCGTTTATACAGCAGCAACTTTTCTTTTCCCTAGAGCACCTGCATTTTTATAGATGTTTCTCGGCCCATTATGGTGGATCAGACCAGAATTCAGAATATTGTCATCTTATTAATTCTGAAATAGATTGAAAATAATTGATTTATCTCAAATCTCGAAAATACTGGGGCAAGCGCTTAACTTGCCTAAAAGTGCATCGCATTTACTGATGGAATTTAAACGCAAATGTTAGAACACGTGAATAAAACTCTGCGTTTCAATGCTAAGCATTCCCATAGATTTTACTCTTCTAAACTACATAGATCGTAAGTAATTTAAAGGAAGAAGAATTTTCACTTTTATGATATTTTCAATGACGTAACTGTGCAATTTTTATTTCAGCATATTTTGCTTCATCTACAGCATTCATGCCCTATGCATAACGTTAGTGGGTCGTCATGCTCAATATTTAGTTTGCCCTGAATAAGTAAGAAACTCGCCTTGGACTAAAAAAACATATGTAATAAGCAGGCAAGAGTAAGAGACAACAAGGATATTCTCATACAAAACGGTGGTTACCGATAATGTAAAAAATCTGTCCAACCGAGTGGACGAGAATTGTTCGTTGATCAAACGTACAGTGCCGCTCAAAAGTTTAAGCACCCCTTCGCAAAATCGCATTTTTGCATTTATTGACTATTTTTCTGCACTAATAGGAATAAAACGAACTTGACACACTTAAGTGACTTTTATTTGAATTCTGGACATAATTTCATGCATTTACATAATTTAAAAACTAGTAGGACCACCTTTTGTACCAACAGTAGCCTGGAAAAGCAAACATACAAAATACGCTATTTCTTCAAGTTATCCACGTTCAATGGACTTCAAATATTCATCAGCTTTGTTTTCATTAATTGTTTTTGATTTAGGATGAAAGTTTTGTTTAATTAGTATCTATTTCATAATACACCATAAAATTTCAATAAGATTTTAGACATTTGATTGGAATCACGTGTCAGCTAATGACTTCATTTTTAAAGTAAAAAGTTTCATTGACACTATGCAGTGCTTCATGTTTTAAATTGTTTTCTCGTAGTGAAATCCATTTTTTTATTGATTAAGCCGATTTAATCGACTAAACATGAATAAAAATACAGCAATTTTTGTCAGAAATATATACATTTTTTGCTCTTTTACGCACATATAATTAATTGGAACGCGAAATGAATATAATAATTCGATTATCCACCTAAGAAAATACCAAAAAGCAAATCGCACACGTTGAAAACTGGGCAAGATTGTACTAGATCGCTAAAACAATACGTTACGTAAACAGTAGGGGTGCTTAAACTTTTGAGCGACACTGTAAGTGCAATCTATTCTGCTCACCACTATATTATCAACAGAAAATCGTTTAGCGAACGGCCAAACTACGTTCAGCAGCAATTGCAACTGGGCTTCGTTTCCCGGAAAATGAAATTCTTCGTGTTTCACACGCTTCGCGCAAAAGTTCTCGCTAGATTTAGGGCAGTTACTGTAGGAATAACCATTAAATTGCCGGAATTGTTCGCTCCACGCGCATAGGTAATCCTTATTGACGAAGAAACACTGGTCGCTTTCAGCTACTACGACGCTTAGCGTGCGTAGATCATCGGGCTCTGAAAGCAATATCAAGTAAGCAAACATGTAATGGCTCGAAATATTGGAAGTGGGTTCCTGGTCATCTTCAGGGGAAGGAGTGAATGACCTCCAATTTTTGTCCATTAAACACCTACAACGGCCAAAAATGGCAAGTTTTTCCAAAAATGGAGGGTCAAACATTTTCCGACCTTGGGAAATGAGGGGACGAACAACTTTGGATGGGAGATGCCACACCCCCACGGTTACATGTCTGAAAGTATGTTATTTGTTCTATTTGACGAAATAAACGTGAATGTACATAATGTTGTTTAAAATTGAGACTTGTGATAGGAGTCAGGAGACAAATTAATCTCTAATGCATACAGAAGATAGCAGAGAATATAAGATTAGGTTTTTGACACTGAACATACAAAGAAACTTTTTATGTCACGTATACTGCAAAGCACTTTCACAAATGTGATAGTACGTAATCTAGTTCACGAAGCCTGCAGTACATAAATCGACTACAAAAGCAGTTTAAAGTGAACCCCGACATAAAACCATATGTATATTTTCTACTTACTTAATACTTACAAATTTATTAAATTTTGCGCAAAATGAGATTACTGCTACACTCCACGACTCACTTCTGTAGCCACTTTCTTGTGAACCAAAAATCGATTTTAAAAATACGTGAGCTAGATCCAAATTCTAAAGGTAGAGGTGAGGATTGGATAATTTCAAGTCGAAAAGCAAAAAAATGGCAAGATGGTACGAGCGAAAAGCTCATCTTTCGAGATTTCTCGTCGAAGTCTAACTTGGCATCGAAAAACTGAGACAAACAGAAAAATGTTCGAGTAAGGCTGATACTGATAGTTAGCAAATAAGTAATGAATTAGGTAAATAATTAATTAATAAATATTAATAACATAAATAAAATAAATAAATAAATAGTATAAATAATAATAAATAGCTATAATAGCTAATAAATAAGGCAAATAGGATCCAATTTCGAGTCTCAGACTACCGTATCGTAAGTATATTTGAGAATACTTATGGTATTATTCGTTTACATTATGAAGTGGGTACTTGAGTACATCATTTTCCTAGTTGCGTGCATTTTCTTGCAAGAAGGTAACTAAAAAATAGGGTGGAAACTTACCACGCGCATTTCGCATGACTGAATTGAATCGGTTGTCTACATAGTAAAGGTCTAAAACAGAAATGACCTCCTCATCCAAAACGACTATAACTAAATAAACTTTTCTAGCGGAACGTCAATGCAGAAAATGAAGGATAGCTGACTAAAGCTAACGAAATGAAAAGTATGCAAAATGAAGAAAAGCGTAGGTATGCAAAGTAAAGACAAAAGAACTTTAAGACTGAATGAAGCAAGATAACAAAATGATATAACCACTCATTCCTTATCTTATCATAATAAAGAAAAACATTAGGTACCTCTAAAAAAAGCAGTATTAGCGGATAGAAAGTCGTCGGTCGACTTTTCATCTAAGTCTACGTCAAAACCATATTTCCGTATTAATGATATCGGTGAACTTGATACAGAACTATCAGTTTGACTGTTACTCGTCGAATTATCTAGATCGGATACCATAAGTCCGGATAAAAGTTGGTGACAAGGAGAAGACGACGCAGTGTCCGACTGACGCAAAGCCCTAAAAGGCGAAAACCAGCAATACAAAAATTAAATTTTGCTCGTTATAAAACAGTGTGCTAGCATAACATATTTAAAAGTATCATATCCATGCCTATTTACATGCTTTGTCTGTTAGTAAAACGCATGCAAAACAGCAACATACTCAACCTTTTACGTCTAGGCACAGGCACGTAGCTGGCCTTCTGAATTTGGCAGGAACGAAAATTTTAAAGTCAAATATGTATCTCAACACTACTTAAAGATAGGCAAAAAATAATGATGTTCTCAGCGAGCTTGAACATTACAGAAAAAATTTCAAAAGAATTGACTTAATTTCAATCATATTCAAAAAATATGTTGTATAAAATGGGCACACAAATGATTTCTAATCATGCTATATAAGCTTTAATTTTTTCCGTTTCTAGCCTGATTCGACTATATGTTCTCACAGAATTTTCCTGTTTGATTTTTTACGAGTTCAGACCCTCAAAGTCCTTTACGTCTGATTGAAAGCCCCTGTGCATGTTTAATAATTTTTGGATCGATATGTCACATGAAAAATCCATTTGACAATCTTGTGATCATGCATAAGATGCAATGCATGCGGGTGGCACGTGATTTATTAACTCACAATTGATAGGAAATGCTTCTAAAAACAGCAGCATAGCTTCACCAGCGATTACCAAATTGAACAGCTGAACAAAAAACCTAATTCAAAGTCCATCGGATAAAAGCTCTCGAGCATGAATCATTAACCCAAGAGTATGTCCTAACCATATTAAATGAAATGCATGTACTACCTTTGAGCCAATCGTTGTCTGGCAGTAATCATTCCGCTGAGTATGAAGACAGTACTAGTCGAAGCTAACCACGGCAAACAAACGGAGCAAACAGGCGCCACTGAATGCCCATCTCAAAAACGCTCCAATGTTGGGCGAACGAATGTTCGAACTATTTCGACGGTATTCCGATAGAAATGCGCGTTAATGAAATAAAAGTTTATGTGAAGAGGCAAATTAAGTACCAAATGAATATTCGTGTCCGATTGAAGAGGAAGGCCACCTTGTACAGAAAAAAGCAATGCTCACTTATAACAACATGACCTAGTTTAATAAATTCAACTAAGATTTTGCTAAGTGACTTTATTAAAATTTGGGTCAAGCTCGAGCATAAGAGGAAGAATTCGATCGTAGACCTTAATTCAATTCCCGCGAAATACATGGCAGCACAGGAAATTATGCATAGTCCTACCGAAAAAGGCAATGTTCTTATATTCGGGAAATGCCATCGTTTTTACCCTGTTAAATAATCGCGATGAACTTTCAAGTTCGATACACATTCAGCTCGCTCTGATGCTGTAACAGGTTTTAAAAGACCCGAAATATACCGTTAGACCTTTCGGACCGAAAAATTTAATCCGCCGTTAAAATCTCATTAGCCCAAAATGGAGGGTGGTTATTTTTAGTTTCTTGAATAGCAAAGCGAAGAAAGGAAGCAGTCGGTTTTGCAGTAACATGAGAAGCCGGTTTTGCATCGATTTGCGCCGCATTGATTCTTGCAATAAAGTAGGTCGGTACTCGTAATATTGAACAAGTTGCAATGCGCAGTAGGTATAGTAATTATATTATTTTGCAGAACTTCGAAACTATTCAAACTGGCATGCACAAGACATTTTTTCTAGACAGTCTATATTAAGCAGACTGGGATGCAGCGTGCTCAATGCATAACTTACGTTAAAAACAAGCGCGCAAATAGTGAAGCAAAGCTAACAAAGCGTCGCATCGCAAATCGTAGTAATGTGCAAGCTTTTTTCTCCGCATCAAGGCTATGTAAAACGTGTTCATAAAAAGTATTATTACCCAACTTTTTCTCGTTCATGCTGGATAGACATGCTTATATCTTTATGTATATGTAAATGGTAACCGCAAGACAATTTACTATCCATTTCGAATAAACAGGTATACCAGCCAGCTGGTTCTCTGACATATGCATATTTGTCCAAAGCTTTCTTGCGCACTCATGGAATCGATAAAACTTTCATTTTCTATGTTCTCTAATAAATCGAGCTAGCAGGTTAATGCGCTATTCATAGCAGAAGCAGCTAGTTTTAAATACAAGAATTAGATTTCGTGCATTGTAAGTAGGTATGCGATGATTAAGGTTTCTCTAGTAATCATGGAATCTCATACTGGAGTGAGAGGCAAACGTGAAAAAATTTTTCATAGTTCATACACATTACAGAACTTAAACTTACAGGCAAAAATCTGACATGAAGCTCTTTTCGTAGCTTTAATCTTACGATTTCTCAATTTATACAATTAGAAGATTTTACGCAACTTCCGTGGTAGATGTTAAACAGATTTTATGCTTCCGCCAAATTGCAATTAAATGAATCGGATAGATTTCCGGAGTCAGAAGCTCAATGACGTCTATTTTTAGGAAAAATGTTGATCTTCACACTCCCATCCCAATCTTCCTAAGAAGCAGCGTTGTTTTTTTACCATGATCTGTATTAGCGTAGTGCTAATGAAAATTTTTTCCATTAGCACGGAAGGCTTAAGCACACTAATTTTTTACCAGTTTAATACGTGAAGTGTTTTTGATGCACGTCCTTTACTTTTTTATATAGCCACCTGGAAATGCCATGATCTTCTGCAGATTAAAATTGCTTTATTGACGTCAACATAACTAAATTGAATAAATCAAAAAATTAACCTAAACTATAATTTTTGGCTCTATAGATTCAGCAAAGCTAAAATACTAACTGAATTCGATAACAGACGCCACTTCGACCAGAAGAATAGGTTCGAAGTTGTCGCAACATAAATTCGAGCGTGAAATCTTCAAAGAAACAGTTGAGAGATACAAGCATACATGATCCCGTGGGTTGAAAGATTTTCAACCCCACTCAGAAAATCTTTCACCCCCCCCCCAGAATTCCTATGCTGTGCGAGTCTAAATACAAATGTACAGTCTTTTAGATTGCGCTAAAACTGATTGTGGAATTTTCATGCTGCGAACTGAGGGCTAAATAAACAGTAAGCACGATATCAGTGCTAACTGCCGAAAAGTCTCATGAATTTCCGCTAAAAATGCATTAAAAGGCCTTAAAATTGATCTTATTTTGTTCGAAAATCATTGTACCTGTTAGCACATCGTGCTAAGGACTTTTCCTTAGCACGAGGCAATCTTAATTAGCTTGGTGTTAAAAAAACCGTGCTACAAGGATTAATTAGGAAAGCTGACGAATTGCGGATTTTTTTTAAATTAGTGCAAAAAGAGGAGGTTTGAGAAGCGTCGGTTAGAAAACGATCAAAAACTGCTAAAAAATAGAAATAAAATTTGGACTATGCAAGCAAATTGCGAAATTGTCGATTTTCTAAAAAAGAAATCATAGAAAGCGTGCTCTCTAAAGCGTTTTTAGCTTACTTTCGGCATAAAAGTGTCAGATTTTTAGCGCTTTGCGCCATATTCATACTTTTTAGGTATGCTTTGTTCAATGTTACTGATTTTTTCATATTTTTTCTGACTTTGTTGTTGTTTTAAAAGAAGTAACATCGTCAGAAACGTCAAAAAACGGTGTTTTTGACCTGTAACCCGTCGTTTTTAGCCGAAAAGGCACACGGGCTGACAACCCCCGGAATTTTCATGCTATACGGGGTGTAACGAAATTTCGTGTAATGGGGTACGGAAGAATGTAAAGTTTTTGTGTAAAACGGTTTACACCAGCTAAAGGAGCATCTATTTTTGTACGGGCAAAGTTGTAGGTACTCTTTTCCTAATTATGGGACAAGTTGCACTGCTCAGTTTCTTATAAATATGAGAGCAGCATGGTGCTTGACTTTTTTCGGAAATTTTTTATCCTCAACGCCTTTGCGATTTGCTTCTGTTTGCGCTGCCAATGGCGGCCACACCTCGTTTTAGCCTACTTTCTTGTTCAAAAATTGAATGCTCTGTTCTGATGACGTGCTCTGTTTTACTTGGAACTCTATGGATGTTTCCCGTACCTCCCCCCTTACACGGAGTTTCGTTCACATCCTGTATATGCATGGTGTTTGGGCGGTTCGTGCCCTCCACCATCGTTCGCGAGCGGGCGTCGTTCATTCACGTTAACCTGATCTAAACATCTAATATATGTAACTAGTCATTATGAAAGAGCGGAAATCTGGAATATGTGCAGCATCAGTCATGTGAAAATTGCTTATCTTTGCCTCCTGTCTCTGGCTTCCTGTTGCAGCCGGAGGTAAGTTGGTCGGGAGAGAAAATGGACCTTCGGTCAATCCCTGCTCGCCGAACGACAGATGGCGCGCGCGGCGAGGTAACGCTTCCTCTGAGGTACAGTCGAGAAAAATCGGCTGGGTAGCTAATTATGGAATGACAGAACACGAGCACACGGGCGTGAGGCGAATTAATGGTAAAATATGGTAAAATCCCCTAGGCATGAAGTTACTTCTGATTCACCTCTGCTGTAGGTGCGGGTCATACGTGGGCAGCAAAGAAAAGTTCGGGGGGGTGCAAGATTTTTTGAAGGTCGAAAAATGGCCTTAAAAATGGTGGTATGGCGATAAAAACACCATTTTTCGACGTTTCTCATCAAGCACTATCCATTGGCATCAAAAAATTGCGGAAAAAACGAAAAAAAAAATTTCAAAACTTGAATTCTGGGGGGGTATTTTGATTTCTGGGGGGGGTATTTTGGTTTCTGGGGGGTGCATACCCCCCAAGCCCCCCCCCCACGCCCAGGTGTGGTGCGGGTGCCTATCTCCCCGATTCACAGCCCTAGGCCAGCGCGTCTAAACTAGGCCGAGTCTGGGTCACGGGGCCGGTGAGACTGCATAGAACGCTGTTACCATCCGCAACACAAGTGCAGCTTCCCATTTATCGACCCCGGAGGGATGTAAGGCTGGGTTGGCCTGCCAAAAAGAACTGCGTCAACGTGGATTCGAACCTAGGACCTTGCGATCCGTAGGTCTGGGTGTTTACCACTCGGCGTCTCTCCGACTTGAGGCGAGTTGGAGAGTTAACACCCCCTGCAAACCTCCCAAAAATCAATAAACTCCCCAGAAATTAAATTTTTTGGTGTTATTTTTGGCGATTTCCCTCGATCTAATCCCCAGAATTTCGCTGCTGCCTATGTATATATGAACACGAGGTTCCGGGCGAAAGCAGGAAAATTTACCTAGCCATTTTACCTCTTCTGACCAGGTTTATATCGCGAGATACGTTCTTGCGTTCATACTGCATTCAAGGGATATAATATAGTAGGATTATTCATTTTTCTTATCCTCGATGATACTACTGACAAACTTATTCACAATGATAAACGATTTTCTACCTCGTTCAAATACGTTTAGCATTAACGACAATTTTATTTTTTTTTGTTGCGATTAGATTTTAGAAAAAGACTGCCAGCGAAACTATTAATTCGGACCGATATCCTAAATTCGTCAATATTTGAAAGAACGATTCAAAAATGCAGTTTTTGAAAGCTATTACAACAACACCCAAACTTAAGAACAAAACGACACAAAACGCTCATTTTTTTAGATATTTTGCACTTCTCAGTAAACTTCCCAAAACAACGTCCAAAAAGGAAAAATGACGCAAAATCTTTTTTATCAAGCAGAAATCGCCCTTTATTGTAAGCGCGCACATATTTATTGAATAATTTTCCCGGCCGCAGACTCAAGACACCAGAAAATAAACTGATAAACTCCGGGCGGATTTAAGGAGAGCGATAGGGACGGCCGCCAGCCACCCTTTTCCCCCTTGGCCCAGAATACTTGGCGAAATAAAATATGGATATAGTATGCAATGATTTTCGGCCATCGACCATCATAATTTCTCAAATTTTTCCGGCGCTACCTTCAGGATAATACCTATTTATTACATTATTTCACTTTCTAGGCGGCCTAAAGGGAGCCATATTTTTGTATGTTTCTTTCACTTTTGAAGCGTATCAAAAACTTTTTGCGCTTCTCTAGGCTTTGCTTTAGATGCGTAAACACAGAAAAGAACGAAGTAATTCAAGTTTCTAAACGTCTTTCTGCCCAAATCTTGACTTAATTTCCGGCGTTTCGCGCCAGGTTTTTACTAAAGTTAAAGAAATTTCTACACTTTTTTGCACAATATGGCTTAACATTTTTTTTGCTCCAGAAAACATTTTGACTAAAAATAGACAATGTATAACGACGAAAAAATACTACTCGTACTCTGCATTGAATGGAGTTTTTTTGACCAATTTTCGACTTTATTGTACAATTTAGGGGGTGTGCATAAATTTAAAGAATTTTCATCGACAGTAAGTCAAGGGTTACGATAATTATATATCAGATCAATGCTATAATCGCAATCTGTCAGCTTATTGCCGTAGATAGTTTTAAAATTTATGACCAAAGTTGTGTGAAACGGACTATAAAATCTAGATTCTGCCAATGGATAATCTAGCTTCACTGCAAATATTTTGAGGTGGGCACATAAAATCATTTCGTAAAATTTCCAGTCCAATCAATACAATGATTTATATAAACATGCATTGCAACTCACATATGTATACCATGCATATAGACTATACCCAGGGCCGTATTTAATGGAGCGGGGATGGCCGCCCTTCTCCCTTGACGTCTTCGAGAAGAGAAATTTTTTCTAAAACTTTAAATTTTATGAGCTTCCCGGATAGAGCATGTTAAAAAACGTAGGAAATGCGGTTTTTACGAGCTACCCCTACGAAATTACCGCGATATTAAATAAATTTACTGAGGGTCGGCCCACCTGCTTGGCCGAATCCTGGATACGGGTCTACCTATACCTATGTTGTACAGACATTGATACAGAATTCAGAATTATTTCAAAAAGAATGCATACAAAACTAGCAAACCCGTATTCAGAGGGCCCCCATGCAAACATGCACAATTTTGAAGGGGGGAATTATAAAAAGCCTTTTTAGGCCCAAAACCATTGGGTACGCGTGAAAAACCGGTGTTTCTAGCGAGGCTTTATCTTTCTAGAGCATGAAAACACAAAAAATTCCAAAAAAATCAAAAAAAGTCGAATAAATTCAACAAAATATAGCCAAAACACGAGTCGAAAATATGAAACTTGTGAGCAAATAGATAAACTTAGCATCTTTTTCTATGAATTCTCAGAAAAATTTTGGCAACTTCTGAAAAATTGCAAATTCTAAGGGGGGAGGGGCTGAAAATTTCTGGGGAATGAAAATTTTTCTGAGGGATGAACCCCCAACATCATGTATGCTGTCCATGGAAAACATTTTTTGCGCAAGAATGTCCCTGGGAAAAATTTTCAAAAAATTTTTAATTTGTCGGAAGAATTTCGCACCTCCTAGAGATGATTTAAGACACCGTAAAAGGTGATTAAACGCTTAAGCCGAGGTAGTGCAACAGCCCTCTTTTATCGGAAATCCTATATTCGCCACTGTTTGAGAGCCAACTTTATAAGAACGAATTAAAAATCAACTAACTCCACCGAGTAGTAGAAAAGCACAAACTAGAAGCGCTGTGCTGACATGCACAAAAATAAAAATCAATTCGCTCATTGCTACAGAGTTGTCCCGTTTCAGCTATTTCGCTTTTGAGATGATACTCATAGAAAGTAATACGTATATTAATAAAATACAACAGAATATAAAATAATATAAATGCAGATTCAACTATTTTTGAAATTGATTGTTATTCAAGTGTGTGTGTGTGTGTGTGTGTGTGTGTCCGTATATCATACAAATGCGTATGCAAACGATGTGCATTAATGTAGCACAGCCCAATCAAGAAGGCGTTAGTATCAATAATCTTTAACAAACTTTTGTGTTTAAGTTTTATTTTCTGAACATTCAGCCATCTTTTCATATAACAAATATGTCCCTCAGCATAGCATACTGACATTAGTCGCTAAATCGTGTAACGTATAAAACAGAAAAATGCACGGATTGTCTGCAATAGGCAATGCGAAAGGATTACGCGTGTTAATTGCATAGCTTGCTTGTTTTTTTAATATTTGCATACCCATGCTCATACACTTTCGCTAAGTATGATACATCTGCGCCAGACATGCACGTGGGCAGTTGGCGGGCATAGACCATACATGAGCAGCAACCGAATTCAGTGAGGTCTGTGTGACGTAAAAACTGTAAAAATCCCAACAAAAGCATGCCAAAAATTCAATTCTAGGGGTCTATCCATTTTGGGTGATCTATCATATTCTCGGGGGTCTCCCGAATCCCCTTACGCCAATGTGTGGTCTGGCCACACTGATTATGTGCATCTATTCTTGAAATTTGACCAGAAACTGTGGAATAACTTAATTTTTAACGCTATTTTCGCATTTTATGCCAGTTGTTCGGGTCGTTTTTGACCAAAAGCTCGAATTCTTGACCCACAACCAGATCGGTCATGCTGTGCATCATACATGAGCAGGGAGGAGGGGTATTACCACCCTGAGCTTTGAAAAACTGATAGCTATACGGCGATTTTGGCCGAAAAATCATTGCTGTATAACCTTTTTTAGGCTCAGAAAATTAGCTATACAGCCTTTTTGGACTCAGAAAACTAGCTAGTGTTTTTTAGCTCAGTAATGATATGTAGTTGTATTTTCTGCGTTTCAAAAGGATATATAGCTATTTTCTCGACTCCGAAAAGGGGATTATTAGCTATTTCTGGTCAAAAAACGCTATATATCTATGTTTGTGAATCGAAAAAGGCTATATAACTAGTTTTCTGAGACCAAAAAGGCTATATAGCTAATTTTCTGACCGCAAAAGGACTATAGAGCCGTTTTTACGAAGCACATAGCTGTCCAGCAATTATTGGTTCCCACTTGAAAGTTTTGCGCACCTATGTATGCTGTGCATCTATGCTGTACACTAATACTAATCTAGTTCTCAATCGCTTTGCAGAAACATTCGTATTAACGTGCATTTCAAATGGCATTCTCTGTTTCATACGAAAGATTTAGTAGTACAGAGAAATCAAAACAAAGACAGATTGAAGCGCAATGAAAATTATAACGGAATTAGCTGATCCTTTTTGTTTTTTGATACAAAGCGTCCACCACATTTCCAAGGGCATGAATTGAATCTAGAGCCAACTCGTACGTCTTATCAACCGGTATGTCGTCGAAAATAGTCAAAATACCACTCTTTTGATCCATTATGCCTATATAAGAAGCTTGTTGTAGGATTCAGACTGCAATAAACTGTGAAGCTAAGTAGGCACGCAGGGGAAGTAATTAGTTCCCCCAAAATCTTGAAAGTACGGTTAGTTTTTTACAAGGGTCCCCCAAAAAAATTGAATATTCCCGAAGCGTATTTAAAAGACCGCCAGAATACATTTTAGCAAACTTTTTTAGATAGAAGAACCGAAATTTTCGGACGCTTCGCGCCGACTTTATTGTTTTGCATAACTTTTGCCTTACGAATGTTACGAACAGCCCAAGTCTATGTAAAGTTGGCCAATATGTCGAACTTTTCTGACGCCCCATGCAAAATCATTCATTTTCCATATTATATTTAATAGCAGTGTACCAAAATTATCCCAGTATAAAATAAGTTAAATAAGTTTTCAGCAGGATCGAGCTTGGATATAATGTTGAAAAATTCTTTGCCTGGCCTTTTTTTGTATGCGCATACTTTTCGAAGATGAATAATTATACAACCGAGTAAAATCAAGTAACATTACTTGTATTCACACATCAGTGACTCAAGTTAAAAATTATTTTTCATATTTAATTAAAACCCCTTCATAAAACATAAAATTAAAATTTATTGAATTAAGAAAAAATTAGGACGAGAAATTATAAAATTAATTTTTTAAAAAGATTGCAAGGGGAAACCAAATCAATTTTTAACTTCATTTGAGATTTTACTTAAAAAATCGACTCCATTAAGGGTCGAGCCCCCCCCCCCCCCACTGAAACGGGCCAGCGTGTATGCAATTAATGCATATATTTGCGCAAGCATGCTTTGCTTACCATTTATTTTCTTGTCAAGAATCATTTGCGACAGCTTCTTCTCAACTTGTTTCTTAAAATAACGGATTGTAAAATAAAGAGTAATGAAAAAAAGGAAAACGAAGGACTAATCAATTCACCTTAGGTAAATTAATCGACTTCACAACGTTATCGATTTCTACTTGAGAATATGGTTCAACGACGCGACATAGATTCTTCTCCAGCATACTATCGTACAACGATTGAAAATGCGATTTGATCACCTGATCATTTTGCAACTCGTTTTTGTATTTTCCGAAGGCCTTTAAAGATTATTGAACAAATAAATATGAACAAAGCTTAACATAACAAACATTATGCAATATGCGTGGACTACAAGAATGATTATTTGAGTTGATATAATAGCTTAATGATAATTTAAAAACTTTTGAATAGGTATTTTAATATAAATAGATAATAATTCAAATATTTTTTATTAAATTAAATCATTTAATGACTGAAAATGCCAAAATATAAAACGAGCTAATCTTGTTTTACTTTGCATTAAAACTTAAATTGACTCAATCAAAAACAACAACATTTAACGCTAAAGAACGTCAACGAGACCTTATTCATTACATGCATACACTGCTCATTTTCCGCGCAGCAAATGCGGCCCGTAAAATTGAAGGCTTTTGTACATTTTATGATTCAGCAGCTTAATTTCGCATCAGCGCCATACTTAGGCAGCAGCCAAGTTCAACCGACAAAAATCCCAAAAAGATGCCAAATTTCAATTCAGGTGATTTATTAATTTTTTGCGGGGAGTTTCTGAGATTCTGGGGGAACCCTCCCCTCACCCACCCCAAGCCCATGTGTGATCAGCACATACGTAGCTAATTATGTTTTATAGTCAGTCAACCCATGTCTTCCAATCCAAACTGTTCAAGTCAAGTTGTTGCAACAGGATAAAATCCAAGAATAAGAAACTTTGGCCAATTTATTACTATTAAGTAACGTTAATAAAGAACGTTAGTTTTTCAAATCATGCAAGTGTATATTAGGGACATACAAGCACCGGCCCTGGCCTCAGTCCCGGTGCCGGGGCAAAACATTTGTTATTACTTTTAAAACACTTATTCTCTATCAAAATCAATCTAGGAAATTTTAGGAAACTATAAAAATGATCGATTTCAGAATATTGGCGAAATCAAATAGCAAAATCTAATTGTTAAATTGTTTCTATGTATATCTATTATCAAATATTATTATTTATTATTAATATTATTATTATATATATTATTGAAATATTTGTGATTTATTAATTATTTTATAGTTCATCTAGGAATAAATAGCCTAAAAACAAATGACACATAAATTTTTATTCTATTCTGTTAGATCTTGTAAATGAAATTTGTGTGATCTGTTAACTCTGATTGGATAAAATATATAAAATTAATGAAATGATCAGCTTTAGAAGGAAGCGATATTTCATGCTGTGATCGCAATTCGTGGTGCCCTGACCTAAAATCATAAATAAATATTGTTTTTGTTTTATGCCAAGTGATAATGTTCTGGTCGTAATTCACAATTTTACGGAATTTTTTGAAAATAAAGCTTGTGCTGTCGGGAATATTTATCGCATCAGCCACAATTCAGGCAAGAAAAAGATGTTAAAAATTGAACATCAACGATTTTAATGGCTCAATAAAGCTGGAAGACAAGACTAACTATAAATAGACAATATAGAATCGGCGAGAGTAGTAAACTCAATAACTGCAATGTATTAATATTTTCGGCATAGAACTTGTACACGCGGTCCAGAAGAGTATCTTATTTGGAGGCCATACAGAATGCAGAGCCCAAACGTAGGACACAAAAAGACACAACTACTCGACGCAAAAATGGATGAGCTTTCAAATGCTGTGAAACTTTTGCTCAAAAGTGTAAACTTACTTTAGCAGGATCATTGTAAACTCAGTGCAGATTTCTAGTGGAAACCCCTTACATACATACTCAATACTCAAATTAACAGCTTTTTTCTACTGAAAACGTATGAAATTTCATAGCCTTCACTCTTTTAAAGCGGGATTTGGCACAAAAATGATCAGGTTAAACATACTATCAACTGAAATGCTATTTGTTTGATTTTCCCGCGAAGTTAATCTTTCCATTGAGAAAATGACGAGCACGTATGTAGCATTACGGGAAATTTCTATTTTTCTTGAAAACTGACATTGTTTATTGAGAGCTTAGATTCTAAGTGATGAGGGTATTGTATTATAAACTTTAAAATTACCTTCCAGTTCTTTACCTCCTCGGAAATCATTCATGAACTTTTGAAAATCTGAATATGGTTTGCTTAGTTTTATATATTTTATATATAGATTATATATAGCTTGCACAGTTTTTCATTCAAAGCCTTTATAAGGCGAGTAGCCTATAATTAATCCCTTTTTCAGTTATATGATTAAGTACCATTGTAAAAAAGTACCATTAATGGTCTTAAGTGCAGACTTGTGGGGTCAGCATACATAAAGTATACATAACATCTTGCCCCGGCCCCGGCTAAAAAGTCTGCCCCTGACATCCATAGTAGGTATACCATTTGAATCATATGGTTTCAACGATAACGCTATCTCTTACATCAGTGAAATCAGCCAATGAACGCTTCTTTGCTGCACTTGCTATTATTTTTAAGGCATCAATATCGGACCCCACATACTTGAGACCAGACTTCCCAGTTAATATTGAATTAACTTCGTCCGGTCTATAAAAAAGCGAAACATATAGTACAAACATTCTTCGTTGTTGAATGTACAATGAAAACGTGAAGTTTTCTGCAGAATTTCTAGAAAAAAATTTGCAAAAATTGTCGGATAGAACTAAAAAGAAGCATCAGCTGGTAAAGCTGGCGTAAAGTGGATCACAGAAGCACAAGGTCAGGGTGGGCAAGCAGAGCTAAAATCCCAGAAATCCAAACCAGTAAATTTAGTGTTCAAGTTTTTTATCATTCGAAAGACGAAAATGGTCAGAATAGCCTGTCGAACGGTTTTTCGTATTAATACCACATTTTAAAGCATTTTCAGCCTATTTTGACAGTCTGCATTGGTACATATATCGCTTTTGACACTAAAAATATAGAAATTGATCAATTTTGCGCACTGTTTGAGTGCAAATCACATAAAACTAACCCTCCACAACATTGGGCAACACCAAAATTTGGGTGGGTCACGATGGGGTAAATCCATACATGTAAGAGGGCGGATGGGGGAACTCCCACCCAAAGTCGGACGTCCCCCATCCCCAAAGCCAGAAAATTTTTGACCCTCCCATTTTCAAAAAAACCCTGATTTTTTGGCCGTTCTTATGCGTTTTTTGGCCGTTTTGGGCCGAAAATCGGAGGTCATTTACGCCCCCCCCAATTTCAAGACGTTACATGTATGGGTAAATCGCCAAAAATGTTACTAAAAATAGAATTCTGGGGTCTACACACTCCGCGCCCATATGTTCATGTTTGTTCTACATGTACGTATGTACATATCTATTCGATAAAGTAATATCAAAATGGCACAAGGGAGAGTGAAACCAAGCGTGTAACAGGGGTTTAGGATCCCCACCCAAAGTTGGATGTCCTTATCTCCCCAATGTCATAAAATTGTTGACCACATTCCTTCGATTTTTGGAAAACAATTACATTTTAGGCCAATTCTTAAGTATTTTTGGCCATTTTTTGGCCGCAATCGGAGGTCATTCAAACCCCCATCCGAAATTTAGAGTCATTACATGTATGTACGAGTATAAGTGCAACGAAGTATGAAATGTTGACTTACGCGTTCAGCATAATTTTAGACAGCAGCATATATTTCAAGGCTCTCAAAGCTTCAGGGTTATCGATTGAGTTGTAGCCTTCGAAGGCTTCGTAAAAGTAAGAAAAAGCCGTTTTGAAATCTTTTTCATCCGCAGCATGCAAAATACCTGAACCATATAAAATAACGTTATCAACGAGTGCAACACATACATGCACAGCATGAAAATTCGAACGGTGGAGGAGGCGGCGAAACCGAAAAATTTTTCAAAAGGGTCTTTTCGGGCTCAATGCGATGGATACACGTAAAAAGTTATTCTTGGTATTTCTGACGATGCTCTTTCGTCCTAGACGATAGAAAACTAGAAAATTTAGAAAAATCTAAAACAATTCAGCGCCAAGCGTCAAAAAATCGGCTAGTTTCGAAGTGAAAGATCGCTAAAAATGCCTAAAGCAGGAACTTTTCTACGATTTTTCTGGAAAATCGAAAATTCTGAGGGGGTGGGGTGAAAATGAGGGGTAAAAAATTTTTTTTGCGGGGGTAAAACTGTTTGCGGGGGATCTACGAGCCCCGGAGATCATGTATGCTATTGCTAACGCTACTTTCTAGAACACAATACCTAAGCGTATGCTAACACAAGTCTGTCAACTTTTAAAATTCAAGAGAGTTGAATGAAATTTTGCTTTTTTGGATTTAATACCCAAAAAAGAATTACGTTAATTATTTTAAATTTTAAATTCAAATATATTTTCTAGAAATAAATATGAATTTCAAGCCATTTATTTTTATTTTAGAATCCTTTCTAGCTTATTTATTTGATAATAAGTGCCAGTCAAAAGATATACCGGCGACTTTTATTTTAGAAAAAAGAAACAGAGTAGCCTGCTTTGAATGACTAAAAGACACCTAATACATAGGGAAATTTTACCTGATTGCATGTCTAACGCAGCTTGCATTTTAGGTGGCACGTAAATGGCATTAGCTGTAGTACGTGCTGAGGTCAATGCTGCCCTTGCCTTGATTAAATTACCAAGTTTATGATAAGCCTTGCTTTCTTCCAGCTGAACTTCTACGATTAAATCTTTATCATCCATTTTTTTCAGCTCTTTAACAAGCCTGTTTACTGAAAAACGAGTAGTATGTAGGTATTTGGTCTCGCTGATATGCCGGAAACTTTACATACAAAGATATAATGCGGAAAAAAGATATAATTAGCTGTAGTACGTGCTGAGGTCAATGCTGCCCTTGCCTTGATTAAATAAGGGGGCAAATCCAACATAAATTGATCTGTATCTCGAAAAAATACGTCGGGATAGCTCGCAAAAACCACATTTTTCGGCGTTTTTCGACAATCTGTTCTGATCAAAAATTCAAATTTTTTTGGAAAAGATTTCTTCTCGCTCTAAAAGGCTATAAAAAAGTTTTTTATCGCGCTTGGGCCAAAATTATGGAACA
This sequence comes from Mermis nigrescens, assembly GCA_036768485.1. Classification (NCBI taxonomy): domain Eukaryota; kingdom Metazoa; phylum Nematoda; class Enoplea; order Mermithida; family Mermithidae; genus Mermis; species Mermis nigrescens. Next base: position 2,413,921 of record JAVLUZ010000165.1, on the reverse strand, counting down.
CATTTGACGAACACTTAAAGATTTTGCGACAAAGACATGCGATTTTTCCATCTTTCCGTGCATTATTTTATACCTTTTAAATTTTTCCAGCCAAGAGGGGGAAGCGGTCGCCCTCTTGAATACGGTCCTGCATACATATATCCACCTTCCACAGTCAGTCATCCCACAAAAAACTCAAGATACTTTCGAGCTCTCCCCCATCCCTCGTTTAAACTTTGAATGTTTAAATTTTTCAGCGTTCTATATCTTTGTAATTTTGATTCAAAAATTAAAACATTAGCAGCTAAACTTCACACTTCTCGATTTATAAGAAAAGACACTTCTTTCTATGAATATCAGTCAGCAAGTAGGTAAAGGATACTGTGTAGATTGCTCTTCGAAAATGCGATGTACAGGACCGAATATTCACCGCCCAAAATTATGAACTACATGTAATTATGAGCTTACAGTGACTTAAACTAATACAACAAGCGTGTTATTCTATTATATTTTGTGTGGTGACCTTCGGCCATTGCTGAGCTATTACTGTATTAAACTAGTGTAGCTCCTTCTGTTAGTAAACACACATACACATAGCCTAACACTAAATACACGAGGAATAAATTATGAAAATTATTAAATTTAGGGGAAAAGAGATTAAATTTAGGGAAACCGATTAAATTAAGACAAAACCACAAGCTTATGTGAAACAGACTATAGAATATCAGACTTTCTGTCCCTTTGCACATAAAGTGCCTGAAATTGAGTTTGCTGTTTACATTTTCATCATCAAATAACTTAACAAAGAGAAAAAGGCAAAAAACGCTAAGGAGCGAAATCTTGACCCTTCAGGCAACTTAAATATGCTATTTTCATCGTTTACTGCATTCTACTTGCCAAAAAAGCATGATCACCAAAATTATGGGATTTCAGTCTCCACACGTATTTACAAACAATAGTGTTATAAATTCAATAGAACAGAATGAAAGCTCCTAATTAAAAGGCTTAGCGCAGAAGTTCCAAACGCAGAGATAAGGCCTAGTCAGCAACGCGCTGGTTCGCATTCTACGAAAGAGACCGCAATGCTGAAACAATTTTCCTGTCATTTTTAAACAAAAAAATTCGGATAAACGGTGATAATTTAGTTTTTAGTCGTACCATTCTGTACATACATGCATTGCACACACAGTTTATTTTTTGTATTCGGCAAAGTTTTATTCCGGATGTAAAAAGACTTTTTGGGACCGTCTTTGTACATGTACAAAAAATTTTCGAAAATAAAACCAGTAAAAATGTCAAAACTTACTAGAATTTTCTGTGCTTTGCGCCAAACTAACTTATAAGTAGGAAAATATAATGATTTGTTCTGTATCTTATTATAACAGAAAAAATTATGTTAGAATGCCATATATCTGAAGATTTTCTGGCGTTGACAACTATTTTCTTTCTCTTTAAGGAGCTCCAGCATTTAGTTAAAGTGTTTAAATCAGCCAGTATATTTGTGTTTCCCCACTTGACACTAATTTAGCAATTTAAGACGTTGTTCTCCTGTATGTTAAGTCTACACTTTATTTGAATATCATGAGAATAATGAGAAAACAGTTTTGAAACCAGTTTGGCCATTTTCTGATTTATTTGCCATTAGAAAGCTTTAAAATTGCGTTTTAGGCAGTATTAACACAATTTTTGGCGCTCCGTGCAAATCCAGCGGTCAACAATAATCTCTCATTAAAGACGCAGAAAATCTATATGAAAATGCTAAAAAATACCAGAATTTTCTTATGCTTTGCGCCTAAGTGATACCATATTGTACTGTATTAGCATTTACTATGTACAAAATGTACAAAAAATTTTGGGTATCGTCATTGTACATGTACAAACGAACCTTGTACAAAATAAAAAACAATGATTGCACATACATACTACATAAATACCTAACAACATACACACTACATAAATACCCAACAACACATATAAGTGAATTTCAGAATTCAGTCGATCAACGAATCCAAAATGCCTGCTAAAACGTACGTACGTACATATGTGATAGATTCTTACTTAAAAGTAAGGATTGTTGATATTCTTCGATGTCGTTATATAACCGCACAAGTCGCGCTTCTAAAGTTTGACGCAAAAAAACGCGTTTTTGATCGAGAGCCCATTGTATGCATTCCTTGCATAACTCGACCTAAAAATTGCAGCGAAAATATGCCCAAAAATACAAGTGACTATCAACTTATCAAGACTGAAAAATGCTTCGTTTTATAAATAAAACATACATGTAACCAAGCCCATATCCAGCATTTCATCCCGGTTAAGCCAAACAATGCAATTTTCAATGTTTATCGACGATTTATTCGGAATGGAGATCACAAATTTCAAGGAAACTTTAGAAATTTTTTTATGTACAACTGGTATAGAGCAGAAATATATAAAGTCCAAACTAGCAGGAAGACTGATTGCTCATATTTTGTCGCAGTTTGACTCAGTAAATTCTAAATTTTGTCAATTGAATTATATTTTGGAGCAATTCAAAGACAAGCAAAAAATAATATCAGGAAGTCTAAGCAAGTGCTGGAAAACTTGGACATGTTTACCGGATAAAATTAAAGAAAAACAAAAAATATAGCATGAACCCAAGCTCAAAACTGCGGGAAGAACGAAACTGTTTCACCGGTCTGTCTCATGCACTTTGAGAATTATCATTCATTACCTTTTATGGACCATTATACATGTATATGAAAGGATATTTTGACTTCTGCGGGAGCCAACCTCGCCCACCGGTTTTTTGTATAAGGGCAGGATGTAATTCTGCTAATTCGCGATAAAAATAACGTAAGTATGTGTGGCTTAGCCTTTTTAGCGTATATCATTCACATGCTGAGAGGAGGTATTATTTTTTTAATATTTATTGAAAATATTTTAAAAAAACTGATAGCTAGCTATATAGCCATTTTGACTGAGAAAAACATTGATATATATATATATATATATATATATATATATATATATATATATATATATATATATATATATATATATATAGACTTCTTAGGCTCAGAAAACTACCTAACAGCCTTTTCGGACTCAGAAACATACCGTGTCAGTTCAGAAATGCAGTCCAGAAAAAGAAGATTAATAGCGATTTTTCCGATATAAAAAGGGATAAATAGTTAGCTTAGCATAAAAAGGCTATGCAACTATTTTTTGAGTTCAAAAAGGCTAAATATTTGCTACAAATGCTCGAAACGATGGTTTAAAGCGATATCGTCGTTTTTCGCTGTGTAATTGTTTTTCCGAAGCACTTAGCTGTCTCCAACTTTTTGATTTTCACCACTCTCTGAAAGTCTTGCACATGCGCACCTATGGCATATATGTATATATGTTACACATAGTTAGAAACAAAGATAAAGGCTCCGTAAATTACGGTTAAATTTTGTAATAGATCAAAAAGTGGAGCAAGTTCTAGGCTAAAATACATAAAGATTTATGCAAATCAACAGTCAAACGTGACTAGGTAGCTTAGTATTTTGAATTGAAAAAAACGTTCATCTCATGAAAATTATAATTCGAGAACATTAAGAACAAAAACATGCTAGTTTTTCGTTTCTTCAAAAATAAATAAAAGCGTATGTAGTACCTTCAAAATTTGGTGCTTTCGATCTTCAATGCTATCAGTTGGTTCTATTCCCAGGTATAAATCCATTAAATGACGCACTAATTTAGCAGCTTTTGCTTTGCCCAAGGAAATAAGAAATGGTCTGGTATTCTGAATCATTTCTCGTAAAGCTGTAAAGAGTGTTCAAGCATAAGGAATAGATTTTGACTTTTAATCATTTAAAAGAGCATGGCCAGCTTATATCGGATGAAGCGATAATTCGCTTTGATAAGTTTAAAAATATAACTGATTCAAAGACCACACTATAGTAATGTTGTAGCTCCATCAGAGTGCAATTTAACAGCAGTCGAATTAAATGAGTTGAATAGTATAAAGCATAACTAAAATTCTACTTAGCCCGCGAACTTTTGACAAACTAGTGAGAAATGAATAACATCACAGCATGTTAATTTTTTCCGCAAAAGAAAAGTGCTCGATTGAAATTATTTCATCTCCTTAGCTTTTTATAACCGTTTTTGCTATACAGATGAAGCTTTCTTTATTTTGACCCAATAATCTAAAAAACTGGTTGATTTATCCTTTATAAAGTCTTTAATCCATTAGTCTCAAGTTCGTTTGTTTTCGTTAAAAGCCACATTACATGTTATTTGTGCTGTGAGCTAAGCAAATATCGAGAAGCATAAGGTTGACGAACGTTATTAAATGAGTTAAAAATACTTTACCATCAGCTCTGCGTTGTTTAGCTAATAAATTTCCGAGTTTCACGATATTATCTTCATGTTGCTTTATGTTCTCTTCATCATTTGGACGCACTGGGCTTTTTACTGAAGCAAAAACAATCGTATTCCGATTACGCTAAGAATATACGGATTATGTATACTATAAGAATTGTACAAACAAACGTATTGAATTACGAGCGCATCCGCCCTTTTTAGTCGCAAAAGCGAAGAATTTTCGGAGTAGTTAATTATGCAGATTTGAGGATCAGTTTAGTAATGCGAGAAAGAAAATGACGAATCTCTGAAACAAATTTATTTACAGAAGCAATTCCCTTCATTATTTCTCAGCATTCAGCAACTACTATAGATTAAAGATTAAGGATCAAAATTAAATTGAAGAATAAAGATTAAGACTAAATTAAATTAAATTATATAATTAAATGCCTCAGTTTTATGACTGATTAAGAAAATAACGAGCCCAAAAAATCAAGATTCAGGCCATACAAGAGCATGGAGTGAGAGGTATTCCCTGAACTTTAAAGAGGCACGCAGACATTAGAGCGCACGACATTAGAGCGCCGACATTAGAGCGCGCGACATTAGAGCGCGCGACATTAGAGCGCGACGACATTAGAGCGCAACGACATTAGAACGCGCGACATTAGAGCGCGCTACATCAGAGCGCCGACATTAGAGCGTATATGCACTGGCGGATTTAAGATTTAAAAATTTTAAAAAAATTTGAACAGATTTAAAAAAATTTTTGAAAAATGCGAGATAAGCAGAGAAAATGAGAAAGAAAGAAAGAAAGAAAGAACGAAAGAAAGAAAACGCTCCAAATATTTGAAGCGTTTTCTTCATTTCGTTCTTTCTTTTTTCATTTTTCACTTTAAACTAAAATTGAAATAGAAAACATCTTGATCAGAAAATATCAGATCCTTTTCTGAGGATAAGAAGTCATTCTTTTGCTTCTGTTATAATTTTTTGGTCCGCCCGTGCTCACGTTTATACACGAGGTCTCTGCAGAATATGCAATACACCATGCATAATTTTGTAAGAAATGCAACGTCAAGTGATTTTTTTCTTCGCTGCGAATTGCATTACTGATTGTATATCTCTATCTAGCACCTTTAAAAAATTGCAAGAACGTAACATTTTTTGGCACTGTACTGCTTCAAGGCAGCAGCTGAATTCTCTTTCGAAAAAGCTGCCTGGCTTTCAAATTTCGTTGTACAGAAAACTATATTAACAGGTAGATAGAATGTCTATTCTGCATAAAAACGACTTGAAGTTAAAAAAATCATAGAGACTTGTTTTGTGATGAAAATAAAGCTGAGTAGAATTTCAGCAAAAATAGAATGCACAAAAATTTTCTCGGTGAAAAACTTTTGCGGAATTTGTGCACCGGTGCACAGGGACCCGTGCAGAAAAAAGCCCAAATGTGAGGGTCATACTTTATAGGATGGAATGGAAGTTTGCTAATCATTAACCCCGTCAAGCGGTCCTTCAGCGCGTCCCCTGAACCCCTAACCATATTTTCTTGAGCGCTTCGCGCCCTCCAGCAAATTTTGTATACGTGACCATTTTATAGCTCTGCCAGAAGCGTAAATTTATCTGCTACTACATGTATGCGATGCTTTGGCATTTTAAGTGCAGATTAAAAGGCAAAATGCATTTTTGATAACTTCTGTGACGAACAAGTTATGTCGAAAACGTTTCAATAATTTTTCGAAAAAAATTTCACATTAAAAGTCACTTGTCACCTAGGAGCAGCCAGAACAGCGCAGAAAAGCTTAAAAATTGATTTACAAAACAAAATAAATCGCATGCATTTATCACTACCTGATACCGAGATATTCATTCATAGGTAGTTAACTTTGCCCCGTTACAATAGAAAGCGTATCCAATTCTGAATCGGAAAGTATATGAATCGTTGCAAATAGTCTCGAGTGTAAGATACAGTAGGACTTTTTTCAAGACATGCTCGTTTGTCCGTAAAGCTTTAACCGGCGAAGTCTTTCATTTATCAGCATAACAGTTTTGTAAAGTTACGTAAAAAACATCTATTATGGCTGTGCTCTGATGTCGCGCGCTAGTGTCGCTGCGCTTCTAATGTTGCGCGCTCTAATGTCGCTGCGCTCTAATGACGTGCGCTCTAATGTCGGTTCACCCTTTAAAGAACTGATAGCTATACAGCTATTCTATAGAGCCTTTCTGGGCTCAGAAAATTAGCTATATAGCCTTTCTTGGACTCAGAAACGTACTGCGTGAGCTCAGAAATGCTATATATGTCTTTTCTCAATTTCAAAATATTATATAACTATTTTCTCGACTTTAGAAAGGGCTAAACAGCTATTTTTAGTCGAAAAAAGGCTCTATAGCTACATATGTTTGTGAGTTCAAAAAGGCTATTTACTTGCTAAAAATTCTTAAAAACAATTAAGTTATAGTGTCGTATTTTGTTTTAGAACCAGTTTTACGAAGCACTTAGCTATCTACCAATTTTTGGTCTTCACCCCCCCCTCCCTCTAAAAGTTTGACCTTGTACACCTATGAGTTCGAGCATCTCTTTTCTGCGCTACTAGACCTCTACTCTTCTCCAGTCTTTTTTGCTATAGAACTAGTTTTACGAAGCACTTAGCTATCTACCAATTTCGGTCTTCACCCCCTTGAAAGTTTGATCTTGCGCACATATGATTCGAGCATCTCTTCTCTGCGCTACTAGACCTCTACTCTTCTCCAACACTTAGTCCGTTTATTAAAGCAATAAGCTCAATCACTTTGAAACAAAGTTGACATAGTTTTTGCCCTTGATAATTTTAGTAGGTATGTTGTTAATGTTGTTCGCAAGGTATTATCTTATTTATATTTGTGAAAGCATTGAATTACAGAAATCTCCTTTCTGCAATCAATAAATTGCCGTTAGCTCAATCAGATATTAAGAATGCAATGAAGTGAGACCGAGAAAGAAGTGGAAGAAACTAGTCTTCTGCTCAAGTAGGAAACGATTTAAATTAGCGAAGTTTTGTTCACGCTACATTGAGCAATTAGAACGACGTAAGCTTCTGGTTCATCAGATATCTCACTCAATACTCTTCTACATTTAAAAGAAGGCTTTTTTCTGCATATGGCCTCATACAATTTTCACATTCATTATAAAAAAGGGTTCAAAATATTACCTTCTCACACTGAATATCAATATAAATTTCATTCACAAATTTTTCAAAGTCAGATTTTTCAAGGACCGTTACGTAGCAGCAGGAAAAGATAGTGCATTTTAGCGCTTCTTGACAAGCGATGCAGCTGAGATAAATTTCAAAAATAAGAAAAAAAGTTTAAGCATTCAAAATTAGCAAGCAGAAAATAGTAAAAACGATTCATAAAATCCAACAAACTTCAAAAAAAGCAAAATAATAGATAATAGTAAAGCGAAAAGGAAGAGGAAATACTCATCTAACGTAGAAATAAAATTCATTATTTGTTGACGTTCAACACACGATTTATCGATTTTTATTGCGATTGCGTGGATAATTGGCATAAATCATACAGCTTCCGTGAAAAGGCGCTTTAAAAGCTACCAGAAACCATGTATTTCTCGACCGTACATACAAGCTTACTTAAGCTTGTCAAGTGACGAATTTTATTCTCCTCATCACCAAATGCATTCAATGATGGCATTTCTAATTTTGCTGCTCCGGCCATGTATAGGTCAAGGTGTAATGTAACCTAAAATGCAAACAAATCAGGATCGCAATCATTTTGCATGTAAGAAGTGGAGAAAAAATGAAGGAAACATTGCGTTCTACAGAACAAGCGCCTAAATAGAGACGAGCTACTCATGCGTCCCAAACGACTACGAAATTCATCAAAATCTTGAAATGATACTCTCCCTAAAATGGAAAAAGAAACTTTTCCTTAATCTTGTAACCCTATGACATGAAGCTCATTGAAAAACTTCGATTAAAGATAATTAAGAATCTTAATTAAAACGGTTCCAGAACACGATTCTTCTGTGTTGGCTAAGATTTTTCCAGATGTACAAAGATTTAAAAGCAGACAGAAGCTCTACAAGTGTCTAAAATTCTTGAATTTCCTATGCTTCCCGCTGAAATTAGCAATTGCTTGATCTCTATGTCATTATTAGAACAAAAATTGCGTTTAAAAAAGCAGAAGCAGTCAAATTTTCCGGATTAATAAATTTTTGTTTTTTTTAATCGTCATAACCTCAGAAATTGGCTGATCTATTAGTCGTAAAACACAGTTTCACTCATACATATAACAGAAGGATGGGGATCCCCCACCTAAAAAGGTCGTCCCCCATTCCCAAAGCCAGAAAATTTTTGACCCTTCCCAATTTTTGGAAAAAAATTAAATTTCTAGGCCGCTTTAAGATGTTTTTGACGGTTTTCGGCCGAAAATTGCAGGTCTTTACCCCCCCCATGAAAATGGCCGGGGACCCCCAACTTTAAGCCGTTAGATCTATGGTTTCACTACACAAAAAATAACACTGTATCATATTTTAGTGCCCAAACACAGGCCCAAAGGGCGAGACCAAAATTTTTAAAAACATAAGGGAGACCAAACCAAGAATTGAAAAACACGTTTTACGACCGCTAGAGCTACACAGTTTGTAAATTTTGCTACCCAGGTATTTTAAGTATGGTGAGAATCCAAAGGACTCCTCTCTTCTAAGGCTAAGGGTGTCCACGTAAGGCTTTAAAGCACCCCCAGCGGGGACGGGGGCAGAGCTTCGGAAAATTTTGTAACAAAAGCACCTCGAAGTTGAATCGTTACGCTACAATTTTCATAGAATCAGCTCAGTTTTGGTTCTGAAATCAGTCTAAAAATAGTCTAGCTTCATCACTCAAATTCTTGATCGTCGGCAAAAAAACCGTCTATCATTCTCGCTTCTTGCACGGATCTCATTTTCTGCGTAAAACCTGCAAAAACATTAGGAATAGACGATTTTTAAGATTGAATATGAGTGTTTTAATCGCGCAAGTCGGACTACATAAATTGCAATGATTAATTGTGAAATTCGGCGCAAAGCGCTAGAAATTTTAGCGATTTTTCGCTAATAAAATCAAAAGGGGAGTGAGAGAAAAATCATTCTCAAATTTAATTTTGGGGCATGCGCAATGGAGGTATAAGGCGTATCACCCCTAACAAAACATCTATAAAGCATATTCCCTCGCGCTATTTCAAAACCAAAACCTATTGCTCGAACCATTAAAAGCGTCACACAATATCTAGCAGTTTCAACTGCAAGTACCTAAATGTACTTATTTTTCGATTAGTACACTGTTTAATTCACTCATACAGACACTTTTCTACCATTGTTTCGCATATTATGTTGCGAATCATTCTATCAACCTTATTATTTGTTTTTATGTCGAATTGCCCATAAATTCGTAAAGGGTAAAAACAGCGAATCAAGTCCCTATGCATCAATGTCGTGAAAATCGTTTCTTAATGCCTCCATCGGCTACCCGTAGCCCTTAAATCTCTTCTAATTTGACAATTATTTGACTACAAAGTTTATGGTGCCATGAGAAGGTAAGGTATCATCTATTTTCAAAGATTTCTGCTTCAATAGGAATTTAGAAGTATGCAGAAAATTCGTGCGCTTTGTACAGATTGTATTTTTAAAAAGCTGCGCAATATGACAACAATCTACAAAAGATTTACATCTAATGCGATTTAAGCATTCTTTTCGTCATCCTGAAATGAAAATATCAGACCATATCAGCGCTTCACGTCAATCTATTTTACCTATTTATTTGGTTGAATTCAGTAACCAAAATTTGGACGATTTTTCAAAAATTTTAGCGTTAAATTTCAGGATTTAAGTACTTGTTTTGCAAAATTTTCTAGGGCTCTGCCCCGAATCCCACTGGAGGAGGAGACTTTAGTGCACTACAATAGACCCCCAGCCTCAAAAGAGAGGGTTTCCTTACAATCTCCCTCATGTATCTAATATTCTGCCCAGGCCCGTATCCAGGATTTTGTTTCGTTGTGTCGGGGGATGGTAAAACGACCAAAATTTTTTAAAACACAATGGGGACCATACGTGGGCAGCAAGAAAATTCTGGGGGGGTGCAAGATTTTTTGAAGGTCGAAAAATGGCCTTAAAAATGGTGGTATGGCGATAAAAACACCATTTTTCGACGTTTCTCATCAAGCACTATCCATTGGCATCAAAAAATTGCGAAAAAGACGAAAAAAATTTTCAAAAATTGAATTCTGGGGGTATTTTGATTTCTGGGGGGGTATTTTGGTTTCTGGGGGGGTGCACCCCCAAACCCCCCACGCCCAGGTGTGATGGGGACCAAAGGATGAATTTTGATTTGCCGATTTTGCTACCCGTATGCCTTAGATACGGTGAGGAGAATCTAATGGAAAAATCTCTTTTAGCGCTGATGGGGTCTGGAGTGGCGCGCTTAAGCGACCCCCAGCGGGGTCCAGGGTAGAGCCCCGACGCTTTTGGAAAAAAACACGTAAAATTTTGAATCGTAACGTTGAAATTTTTAAGAAAATCAGCCGAATCACGGCTATAAATTCACCCTAAAAATGGTCAAAGTTCATCAGTCAATCCATAATCATCGCCAAAAGTGCTGTCATTCTTGCTTCTTGAGCAATTCTCATTTTCTGTATAAAGCCTGTAAAGGAAAGAAGAAATATAGATGCAAAATACGCTTTAGATTGTATAAAGACTGAAATGGAGTATTTAAACCGTGCGCTTGGGACTAAATAGACTGCACTTATAATTTTACAATTCGCCGCATAGCGCCAAAATTTTTTTGCGATTTTAGGCTAAAAAAGAAAAGGGGGAGTGAAGGAAAAAATTGTTCACATATTTCATTTCGGGAGAGGGGCGCGTGACCCCATCCTTCTGGATACATATATACTGATTCTACCTAATTAGTAAAATTTACAAGCTGTGCAACAAAAATTGTGAAAAACTCTTGAAAAATTCACGCATATCACTGGCGTAGCAAATGGGAAAAGAGGGAATTCTCCCTCGGAAAAATTTTGAATTTTGAGAAACGAAGTGATTCGATTGCGAAACACTGTCCTGCTACAACGGAGTGATGCGATTGCGAAACAATGTCCTGTGACGATTTTTTTAAGAATAAACTCAAAATAGTCGGGGCTTCGCGCCAATCTCTTCTAGTTTATGCAATTATTTCGGCTTAGCATCGACAAAGAGATGAAGAGTTTTCGGCGTTATTAGGCCCGTATTTAGGATATTGTTTCGAGAGTGGGGCAATCGAAATTTTTCAAAAACATAAGGGGGAAACAAAAATGAATTAAAAAAGACGTTTTATGACCATTTGCTGTACACTTTACAAATTTTACAACCCAGATGCCTTAAATATGTTGTTAATCCAATGGACAACCTCTTTGACAAATCTCGTTTTCTGCACAAAACCTGTGCAAAACACAAGACTTAGATGCAAAATAGGCTGTATAAAGACCAAAAATGGAGTGTTAAAACCGCGCGCTTGAGACTGAATAGACTTTAATTATTATTTTGAACTTTGGCGCAAGCGCCAAAAATTTTTAGCGATTTTTTGCTAAAACAGCAAAGGGGGACTAGAGGGAAAAAACATCCTCAGATTTCATTCTGGGAGGGGAGGAACGTGCCGCCCTTCCCTGCCTATATACGGGCCTTGGCGTCATAAAAGCTGCATAGCAAGAGATGACATCAGTCTACAAAAGATGAGCATCTCATGCGCTTCAAGCATCCTATTAGTCAGTCTTGCATGGCAACATCAGAAAATATTTGCGCTTCACACCAATCTATTTTACCTACCTATTCATTACTTTAATTCAGAACCAAGATTGTGACAATTTATTGAAAATTTTATTGTTAGACAAGATTTCAACAAATCTTTCCAAGGCTCTGCTACGGACCTCGCTAGGATGCACTTGAGTGTTCTAGGCCCATACCGCCAACCCTAATGTAGAGGATTTCCCATGCATTCTTTCTAAATATAAGGTCCTACCCGGAGTACTAAAATTGCAAATAGATCAGCCACTAGGTACCTATGGTTAAAGGCTTATTCGTTAAATCGTTCTCAGTGTGTTCGCAGTTCGCATTCATCAGTCTATTTCAGCTTACGTGCCTGTCACTAGCGGTGTCATCCGAGGAAGTGTCCTAAGACCTACGCTCTTTTCGATTTTTATAAATGATATATGTGATAATATTCATAGTACGGTTTATATGTTCGCTGATGATATCGAAATTTTCAATATTAGTCACAACTATAGTTTATTACAGTCTGATTAAGATAAGATTTTTGACTGGGCAATTACATGGGATTTACCTATTTCACGTACCAAAAGTCAAAATCTCTATTTGGGTAATAAAATCAAAATGTTGTTTATAGACTAAGTGGGGAAATTATTTCTAGTGAAAACCAGTTTGCCGTGATTTAGGAGTTTTGATTTCCCGAAATTTAAAATTCAAGGAACATTATAATTCTTTGATTAAAAAGGCTTTCTCTAGATGTATTCTTATACGCGAATAATTTTTTCGCGTAATAAATGTAACCTTGTTAAAGCTAATATTTACTATGTTAGACCTTTATTGGAGTATATACTATTGCAGTGTATGGAACCCCTCTTATCTTAGTGATATAGATCGACTGGAAGCAATTCAACGCAGATTCACTATATATATTTTTGGTTATATTCTTTATTACGAGGATCGTTTAATACAACTTAAATTATGCATACTTGAATTAAGACGCTTGCAGATTTGTCTGAGTATGACGTATCAAATTATTTGGGCTAAACTTTACTTTATGGTGTGAACGGAAAACTTGCGGATGTATGTGGAAAGGAACGACATCGGTTGAAATGAGGAGCACATGCAAAAAGAAAGTGCGAAAAAAAATTTCATGGAAAACGGGCCAATATTGGTGAAGATAGAGTTACGGTACTCTATTTTGTCATAAATTCACTCAGATGGCAGGCAATGTAAGCGAGAATATATATGTGGATCTGGTGTGTTTCAAAAAGTAGGGCATCAGGAAAAGTCTGTGGCGATGTGAGCAAAAACGATTGAACAAGTTACTCCGGATATAGCTACATTAAAGTGGGGTATTTGACAGTTTACCAAAAATGTTCCGAATTTGGGCTAAAAACATATTTAACTGACATTTTCAAGGTCGCTGATTATGAAAAAATGACTTTTATTGCGCGGAAAAAATTTTAAATTTAAAATTTTTCAAATTTAAAAAAATAATTTTTTGCATGTTTTTTTCTGTCATTTTACCTGATAAAATATGTAAAAATTCAAGTTTGTGCTTAAATGACAGGCTAAAGTTAAGAATATGGTACTTTTACAAAAGGAGCAAAACAAATGAGGAACGCCAAAAATTTTTCGCCAAACTGGTAGAACATGATAAATTGAAGCGCGGAAAAAAATTTGGTGAAAATCTGAGCCATACTTGCAAAGTTGCAGGCAACTCTCGATTTGAGTGTTGAGACGGTTAAACGGCTCGATCCAAGGACTTATATACACATTTGTCAGAAATAAATAATCTGGGCTGAAATTACGGAAGGAAGCATTGCAATGAAGGAGAAAAAAGAAAAAAGACGCGGAAGGCTGTTTGAAATTTTGAAAAAACTTTAAAAATTTTCATATTTCTTGCATGTTTTTTTCGGTTTTACGAAAATCTAAGTTTTTGCTTCTATTATACTTAGGCTTGGGCTTAGTATATCTGAAAAGGTGTTTCAAGCTGCTTAGGTCGAGGTCGCTCCCACTCAGGTCGATGTATAGATGCTTATGTCGATGTAATGATGCTTAGATCGATGTATACATGCTAAGGTCGATGTATAGATGCTTAGGTCGATGTATAGATGCTTAGATCGATGTATATATAGATGCTGAGGTCGATGTATATAGATGCTGAGGTCGATGTATAGATGCTTAGGTCGATGTATAGATGCTTAGGTCGACGTAAATTGTGTATCTACATGTGATTCTGCATTAAATACTTAGGTCGAGAAGAGGCTAATTAACGAAACACATAGCTTTTGTAATTTTGATCATAGACGGATAAAATTTTTTTCCGCGCCTTCTTTTAACATGTTATAAGTACTGAGCAAAAATATTCGCTCTTCTGAAGTTTATTATATAGTATTCTGAAAGTACCATATTCTTAACTTACTCCTAAATGACGCTTAGGCTTAGGCTTAGTGTATCTAAGAAGTTGATTTCGGCTGCTTAGGTCGAGGTCGCTCGCGCTTAGATCAAGGTATAGATGCTTAGGTCGATGTATAGATGCTTAGGTCGATGCGTAGATGCTCAGGTCGATGTATAGATGCTTAGGTCGACCTAAATTGGGTACATGTTATTCTGCATTCCACTGTTTGAATCTTCAAATGGATAGAACTTTGAGATAATCCAAAAATGCTGTTTGAATCGTATTTAAGTAGAAATCTTTAACTGTATGTAAACAACGCTAAAGATTGTAAAATTAAAAAAAATTCTTAAAAATTTGTGCAGAAAATTACAAAAAATTTTTCTTCAATCTTGGTTTCCGCGAAGTATAACTCAATTTTTTGTAATCTGCGACCTTGAAAATGGTAGAAAAATATGTTTGTAGTAAAAATTGGAATCTTTTGATAAACTGCAAAAATTCCTAAAAGTGGCTCAAAATGGTGAATGTCGAAGTATGATGTTTGAAAGTAACGTAACTCTGTGAGCTTTGTATGGATTTGGTTTATTCCTTTTTTCCGCGTCTTTTAGTGACACAAAGTATCGTTTTTGCGCAATTGTATGGCAGTTCTGCCGGAATGGCGCAAAATCGGTTCACACCATATTCTTCGAAAACTCCATTATTTGTCAAAAATCATGTTTAGAGGCTGATGATTTTTTTGTATTTAATCATATTACCGCAGCATTAATAGACTTAAATTAGTTATACCTGTTGTACATTCTAATCTAGAAAAGTTTGGTTTCTTTTACTAATACGTCGCAGTTTGGAACGATCTTCCTGACTTCATTGTTTCTTCCCCTAACCTAAACATATTTAAATCTAGGTTAGCAAACTTTGATTGATTTATACAGTACGCGCCTGGAATTTTGCATGCGCAGTCTCCATTAACTTTTATTGCAGTCGGATTTTAGCGAGCGGACTTCAGTGGCCATTAGTGGGCCGCTGCTAAGCACTTGCAGCTGTTTGACGGACTGCTTTCGAACTACTGCGGCCGTTCGTGGACTGCAGTGGCCGTTGGATGCTGACTGCAGTTACTTTACTGTAAGTACGGAAACGTGTATAGTATCGCTGCTAGCATATTGCGTTATTTGTCGCACCGCATGCGTGCGTTTCAAAAGTGTGTGCGTGCGGCAGGTCCAGTACGAGAAAAAAGGTAAAAATAGATTGGAATTTTCGTGCATATCATTATAATTCTCGTTTCCTCCATTGGAATCTCATCTAAGAGATTATGGGCATGAAAATTAGAGAGAATAGTATTTCCTGCGTGCGATTGATTGCATATTGCTCTGCACCAAAAGGGCATTTTAAAATTAATTTCAGGCTGAGAGCGTCCCGCGTTTTAAAACACATTCATGGCCAATAAATAGTAAAAGATTTAAGAATCAAAAGCCCGAAATTTCCTTTACCATTAGTTATATGATTTTAAAACGCGCATCTTTTCCACTAAATCAAAATTAGCAATAAAATCAAAGCAAATGCTCTCATTTTTTGGAGGAAAAGTTTTTTCAAGAAGGTATTTTCCGTCTTATACAAACCATATTTTTCACTCTTATATTGCAAAATTGGGAAGAGAGAATGAATAGTGACTGTATGTAAGGTCTAAGCCAGGGGCGTAACCAGGAGGGGGGCGGGGGCCTCCCGAAATGAAAGAATAATTTTTTAAAAGCAAAGGGGGGACCTTTTGCTTTTTTTTATTCAGGTGAAGTGGAAACGGATTGTGGACAGCCATAATGTGTTTGCGTTTTCAGCACACTTTTTAGCTTCTAAACTCGAAATTTTCCGGCGCTTCGCGCCGGATTTCTTATGTTCTATCTTTTTTCTTACCTTATAAGCCCAGATTTTACTTAAAAATAGCGAATTTGTCAAAAAAATTTGGCGCTTCGCACCAGATTTCTTATGCTCTATCTTTTTCTTACCTTAGACGCCCAGATTTTACTTAAAAATAGCGAATTTGTCAAAAAATTTTCGGCGCTTCGCGCCGATTTATTATTTTCTGTATTAGTTTTTTTACAAAACTGCAAAATTAAATGCAAAGAAAACAATTTTGAAATGTTTTGGAGTCAAGCTTTAATTTGATATTGAGAAATTAGTCATACCGATAGGTTAAAAGATAGATTTTTGACATCCAAATTCGAAATCAAGCAAGAAAATTTTTGAATTTCTTTAAATTTTTTATTTCACCATGGAATAGATCTTGTCGACAAACGCTCAAAAATGCCATTATTTTTGCGTATCTCCTAATGGTTCCCGAGATATAGGACTTCAAAAATTTTGGCCCTTCCCCCTCTGAAATAAAATCCTGGTTACGCCCCTGGTCTAAGCTAGATATAAAATTTGAAAAATAGTGAAATACAGATGACAAATAGTTTTGCAAATTAATTGTGCATCATGCATAGTGCGCTGAGTTATTTTGGTTGCAATATTTCGATTTATTCCCACTTAAGTTAAGTCGAAATTCAACGCTCGGTTACTACACTTTTTGCGCAGGAGATTCAAGTTTTAGGCACAGCCTGTTGCAAACGCCAGTCAATTCGCTATCTGATCAGCAAAATTTATGCGTCCTCAGTCAAACAGAGAGCAGGGAACGCGAGCAAAATCTTTTTGAGCTTGTGTATTAAAATATTAGGATGTAAAAATTTGTTGTCGTATTTTCAAGCTTTGCAGGTGCATGCTCGCTGAATATAATAAACACAAAATGGTAGATACGCATATAGCAATATTTTTTAACTAAATGCTTGCCTGAGGAGACAGACATTATATGATGTATTTCGCTTCTGAACTGAATATATTATTGATGTACATTTCGTAAATTAATGAAAAAAGCGAAGATACAATATATTTTTGAAAGCGGATAATCAGGAGCTTTTTATCGATTTTGTATTTTATAGGTATTATGATATTTATTAATTAGTTTATTTTAACAAAAATTTCATGATGTACAATTAATTTGCAAAACTATTTGTCATCTGTATTTCACTATTTTGTTAAATTTTATAGTTAGCTTAGACCTTACAGTCACTATTCATTCTCTCTTCCCAATTTCGCAATATAAGAGTGAAAAATATGGTTTTTTAGAAGAAGGAGAATACCCCTTTGAAAAACCTTTCCCTCCAAAAGATAAGAGCAATTTACTTTGATTTTATTTCTAATTTTGATTTAGTCGAAAAGATGCGCTTTTTAAAATCATATAAGTAATAATAAAAGAAATTTAGGGCCTATATGATTTTTAAATCTTTTACTCTTTATTAACTATGAATTTGTTCTAAAACGCGGAAAGCTCTCAGCCTGAAATTAATTTTAAAATGCCCTTTTGCTGCAGAGCAATATGCAATCAATCGCACGCAGGAAATACTATTCTCTTTCATTTTTATGCCCATTATCTCTTAGATGAGATTCCAATGGAGGAAACGAGAATTATAATGATATGCACGAAAATTCCAATCTATTTTTACCTTTTTTTCTCGGACTGGACCTGCTGCACGCACACACTTTTGAAACGCACGCATGCGGTGCGACAAATAACGCAATATGCTAGCAGCGATACTATACACGTTTCCGTACTTACAGTAAAGTAACTGCAGTCAGCATCCAACGGCCACTGCAGTCCACGAACGGCCGCAGTAGTTCGAAAGCAGTCCATCAAACGGCTGCAAGCGCTTAAGAGCGGCCCACTAATGGCCACTGAGGTCCGCTCGCTAAAATCCGACTGCAACAAAAGTTAATGGAGACTGCGCATGCAAAATTCCAGGCGCGTACTGTATATCTTGTGAGGCGCGCGTAAGATTTGTCATTCCATTGACTCGGATGTCCCGTTACTTATTCGTAATGGTATCTATTATGTATCTTGTCATTTTGTATTTTATCAGTTTGGTTTATTGGTGATAAAATTTCTTGTTCATGTTTTATTAAATGTGAAAGATTTTACAAAAAATAAAGTTAAAAAGGCATTATTTCTCAAATACGACGCTTGCAAATCTTTGATACACTGTTGTCATGTCATGCTATGCAGTTTGGAGTAAGTTAAGAATATGGTACTTTCAGGATACTATGAAATAAACTTCAGAAGAGCGGATTTTTTTGCTCAGTACTTAGAACATGTTGAAAGAAAGCGCGGAAAAAAATATTCATCCGTCTATGATCAATATTACAAAAGCTATGGGTTTCGTTAATTAGCCTCTTCTCAACCTACGCAAGCATCTACTCGACCTAAGTATTTGAATATTCAAACAGCTGAATGCAGGATCACATGTAGATACCCAATTTACGTCGATATAAGCATCTATACATCTACCTAAGCATCTATACATCTACCTAAGCATCTATACATCGACCTAAGCATCTATACATCGACCTAAGCATCTATACATCGGTGTAAGCATCTATACATCGACCTAAGCATCTATGCATTGACCTGAGCGGGAGCGACCATGACCTAAGCAGCTTAAAACACCTTTTAAGATATACTAAGCCTAAGCTTAAGTATATTACAAGCAAAAACTTATATTTTCCTATATCTTATCAAGTAAAACCGAAAAAACATGCAAAAAAATGGAAATTTTTTTAAAGTTTTTTTTAAATTTCAAACAGCTTTCCGCGCCTTTTTTTCTTTTTCTCCTTCATTGATATTCTTCCTTACATAATTTCAGCCCATATTATTTATTTCTGACAAATATGTAAGTACTTGGATCGAGCCGTTTAATCGTCCCACCCAACACTCAAATCGACAGTTGCCTGCAACTTTGCCAGTATGGCTCAGATTTTCACCAAATTTTTTCCGCACTTCAATTTATCATGTTCTACCAGTTTGGCACAAAAATTTTGGCATTCCGTATTCGTTTTGCTCCTTTTCTTAAAGTACCATATTCTTAACTTTAGCCTGCAGTTTTCATGACGCCAAAAGCTTTATATGGCTTTTTGATGTCATTAAGTCAAAGTAATCGACAGGACTACTGGTTGTAGCCATATATCGTGTCTTGTGTGTGTCATTTATTACGCATTGAGTTTTTTATCATACGTTGTGTCATTATTCTATGGGAAAATTTCAATCCGGAACCAGGACTAGGACCAGGACCGGACAAAACGGGTAAAATCCGGACAATCAATCAGGACCAGGGCCCAGTTGCACCAAACTAGGAGTGTGACAGTTAGGAGTAAAGGTGTAAATTTCGGTTGCACCATCTAGGAGCTAGGAGTCTCCTAAATCAGGAGTGTAGGAGTAACATTAGGAGCAAAGAGGACGTTTTAGGAGTAAGTTTAGGCGTAATTTTTCAGGTGGGTTGGACCACGCTTAGGAGTTTTTTTAGGAGTGAATTTACTCCTTATCCTTGCACAAAATGTTAGGAGTGTCCGTTCTCTCCTAAAGCTGTCGGTTGTATTGAATTAGTCTTTTTTTGACTGCGATGAATAGTACTAGCAGTGAAAGTGATGAGGAAATTATTGAAAAAATACGCCGAAAAAGAGCCTGCAGGAAACGTATTAATTTTGATGTTGATAATTTCGAAGAATATTTTTGAATTTAGCGGAACGTGTTTGGTATATAATTGGACGGTTTTAAGAGCCAAAGAGTAACACAGTACATTTTCTCTATAGCAACAGATTTTATCAGCTCTAAGATTCCAAGCTACTAAAAAATTTCAGGATATTGTGATGATGCTCTTGGTTAGCATAAGTCTACTGTTTGTCGGAAAATTTGATCCGTTGTTCAGCTAATTAATGAACATATTTGGCATACAGTCGCAGATTTTCCAAATAGCTTGGCTGAGTTGACTGAAAATGCTCGAAACTTTATGGACATTGCAATAATCCTGTCTAAGAAATTCCTAGAAACACTCCTAAAATTACTCATAAAATTACTCCTAGTTAGGAGTCTAAGAGATTTTACTCCTAGAAACAATGAAAAAATTACTCCTAGGTTAGGAGTAAGTGGTGCAACCCGATTTAGGAGACTCCTGAGCCAGGAATAAATTTGCTCCTAACTCCTAACTCCTACACTCCTAGTTTGGTGCAATGGGCCCCAGGACCAGGACCGGACTCAGGACAAATGGGTAAAATCCAGACAATCAATCAGGACTAGGACCAGGACCGGACAAAATGAGTAAAATCCGGACAATCAATCAGGACCAGGACCAGGACCGGACTCAGGACAAATGGGTAATATCCAGACAATCAATCAGGACCGGGACCAGGACCGGACTCAGGACAAATGGTTAAATCCAGACAAACAATCAGGACAATGAAAAGATCAGGACAATGTATTAGATATGTAGGGTCGGACTGGCCAGGACCAGACAAATTGGGTCAGGACAATGAAAAGATCAGGACAATGTATTTAAAAAAAATAATCAAAACTAATCAAAAATAATAAACAAAAATAAACAAAAATAATAAAAAATAATAAACAAAAATAATCCTAAATTGTCATATACACTCAATACACAAGTTATTACGAACGATTCGGTCTATGTTCGCGATTTAGGAGTGCTAATTTCGCACAACCTGAAATTTAAGGAACATTACAACAGTATTATCAAGAAAGCTTTCTTGAGATCTATCTTAATTAGAAAATCCTTCTTTTCGCGTGATGAAAATAATCTCGTAAAGGCCTTCATTGTTTACGTCAGACCGATCCTTGAATATTCCTGTGCTTTATGGAACCCCTCTTATGTTAGTGATATCAACAGACTGGAGGCTCTTCAGCGTAAATTTACTAAATACATAGTTGAATATCATAGCCCTCTTTCTTACGAAGAACGCCTTAACCAATTTAACTTGTGTCGATTAGAATTACGTCGCCTTCATATTTGCTTATGTATGATGTATCAAATTATTAGTCAAAAATCTTGTCTTTCCATGACAGATTTTTTTGTGCTTAATCAAAATACTACTCGCTGCACAAATCGTTTCAAGCTAGTAGTTCCTCTTGTTCGTTCTAATTTACAAAAATTTGACTTTTTCTATAAGTATATCTCTGTTTGGAATCACCTACCTCATTTTGTAGTCTCTTCCCCTAACTTAAATATATTCAAATCTAGATTAACTGATGTCGACTTATCCAAATTTATTATAGGGCGGGCTTAAATCGTCATTTTCATGACTCGCTCATCGCCTTTTGCTGTACGCTTTTATTCTTTTGACCGTACGTTTTATTACTCTTTTACATCTTTCGTAATTGTCGCGTTTCAGTAATAAATTATTTCATTCATTCATTCATTCATATGTAGGGTCGGACTAGCCAGCAGGCACGTAGCTGGCCCTCCTATTTTGGGGGGACCAACACCAATTTTGGGGGGTCCAAGCCAAAAATAGCACGAAATAACGTGTAAAAAGTCCTATTTTTCCGTTTTTTCTGAATTTTGGGGGGTCGGACCCCCCCAGTCCCCCCACAGCTACGTGCCTGCTGGCTAGTCCGACCCTACATATCTAATACATTGTCCTGATCTTTTCATTGTCCTGATTGATTGTCCGGATTTTGCCCAATTTGTCTGGTCCTGGCCAGTCCGACCATACGTGGGCAGCAAAAAAATTCTGGGGGGGATGCAAAATTTTTTGAAGGTTAAAAAATGGCCTTAAAAATTGTGGTATGGCGAAAAAACACCATTCGACGTTTCTCATAGAGCACTATCCATCAGCATTAAAAATTGCGAATAAAACGAAAAAAATTTTAAAAATTGAATTCTGGGGTATTTTGGTTTCTGGGGGGTGCATACCCCCCAAACCCCCCCACGCCCAGGTGTGAGTCCGTCGCAATAAACTAACGACGGACTCTGTCGCAATAAACTATTTCTTTCTTTCTTTCTTTCAAATCTATTGTCCTGATCTTTTCATTGTCCTGATTGTTTGTCCGGATTTTACCCATTTGTCCTGAGTCCGGTCCTGGTCCTGATTGATTGTCTGGAGTTTACCCATTTGTCCTGAGTCCGGTCCTGGTCCTGGTCCTGATTGATTGTCCGGATTTTACCCATTTTGTCCTGGTCCTGGTCCTGGTTCCGGATTTTACCCATACCCTTATTCTATTAACGTTATTTCTTGGATGTAGCAAATAATAATTTGTGTTTTTTAATGGTTTCCTCCCAGAAAATTGTTGCAGAACAGCGTCACACAATCGCATAAATCCAGTTCTAGAAATACAGAAATTTTCTTTTTCCCTACTGGCTGTGCCAGCGGTAGAAGTACCCGTTTGCCAATTTTGGAAATAAGATTTGATACAAATTTTCGGATATATACAGTATGTGTATGCTTTTCATTGTTTTTAGAGTATAAATTACTAACATGAAAAACTTACTGTTCAGAAGTTTGCTCTACATATATTATTTCCTATGTAGAATATATTTATTTGTACGAGCCCGTCGTGCCTGATATACATACTTTTTTGTACAATCTTCTTGATCAGATTTGAAATATAATGTAAGTGGAGTAAAAACTTCTTAGTGAATGGCTAGCCGGCATACATACACAGCCTGAAAACTCTAGGGTTCAAACCCAAAAATTTTTTGAAAAAACCTACTTTTATTGGCTTAAACGATGGTGACACGTTAAAAACATTGTTTTTGACGATTTCGATAACACTCGTTCTTTATAGAACAAAAAATAAATGAATTTTTAACAAAATTTAAAAAATCGAGTAAATTGAACAAAATATAGTAAAAAAATGTGTATATGGCGTGAAGCGCTGAAAATTTATGGGTTTTAATTTACAGCTAAGCTAAACCGCTTTAAACCACGACTTGCTTCAATTTTTACGAAAAACAGACAATTGCGGGGGTCGCAGCCATTTTTCGGGAGTAAGTAGCCATTCTGGCGGGATCCTCATCCTCTCCCCCCAAAGCCCCGTATCTAAGGAATACGTAAGCTAGACGGCCTGTGCCGATCTCATGCAGAAAACAGCAAATGTATGCTTCAGATTCTGCCTTTCATCAAACGCATCTCAGTGAGGCATATTACTGTCGGACTTTAGGGGACCAAACCCGTTCCCAAATTTATAAATCACGGGGTTTTCACATGTAAAAGAAGAAATATAAAAATTGAATTTTTCGGCCATTTCTAGGCGTTTTTCAGTTGTTTTTGGCCAAAAATTGGATGTCATTTACTCCTTCAACCCTAATGGAATGTTCTGAAATCTTTTTGTACTGCTTTTTGAACGACAGATTTTTGTATACGGTTCAACGTGAATATTTTTTTATCTTTTCAATTTTTTCCATTTTGGACAGCTAATAGTTGCCAAGGACCATCAGCGGCAGCTTAACGTATGAGCTCGTACGTTAAGATCAACCAAAAAGGAGAAATTGCGGTATTTTCAAATTCAGTAGAACAGCTGAATGCTACTCTAGACCCTGAAAAGGCGAAAATGCACATTGATAGTCTACATATGATCTTTCGCATTTCTACTTCTCTTCAAAATTTTTAGCGGTAAGCCGAGCTATTTGTGCAGCAATTGAGCATTAGAGAAAATTCATTTTGCGGTAGTAAAAACTTTTTAGTAAGCAAAATATTGAGGGCCAAAGAGGGACAAAAATCTAATTTATCACAAAGTAAGTTTAGAATAATACATATTTTTATACAGGATGTTAGAGTCGTTTTGGCAGCTTGGTTCTGCCGTGCGACCGGTTCTGCACCAGGGAAAAGTAAAATCCGGAAACGATGGGTAGTGAACACGGTTCCGTCTGGAGTTTCTCGGCCCTCCGACCAAATTTCTCTCACTGAAGGAGGTTTAGGGGCTCAGAAACGGGGTACACCATTATTCATATGAGAAAATGACCCCGGTTTCATCGGGGGTTTCTCCGCTCTGGGAGCAGTCCAAAGTGCCAGAACCGGGGTTCACCAAGTAAGGCCATCAGGGTCAACACACCGACCCCGTTTCCGGCAATATTTCTCTCCTAAGGGGGGTTTAGGGGCTAGAAAACGGGGTACCTCATAATTCATATGTGAAGCTTACCCCGATTCAGGGGGGGGTTTCTCCGCCCTGGGGATGGTCCAAAGTGCCGGAACCGGGGATTCCCGATTTCCAAGCTTCTAAACCCCCATTTAGTGGGAGAAAATTTGCTGGAAACGGCGTTGGGGGTGTTCACCCTGATGGGCCCTACTTAGGTAACCCTGTTTCTTGCACTTTGGACCACCCCCATGGCGGAGAAACTCCCGACGGAACCAGGGTGACCTCATATAAATAATGGGTACCCCTTTCCGGACCCCTGAACCCCCTTCAGTGGGAGATATTTTGCCGGAAACGGGCTTGAGTGTATTTACCTTGATGGGCCCTACTTAGAGAACCTGTTTCCTGCACTTTGGACTATCCCCAGAGCGGGGAAACCCCCGACGGAGACGAGGTTAGCTTCACATGTGAATAATAGGGTACCCCATTTCCGAGTCCCATAACCCCCTTCAATGAGAAAAATTTTGCAGAAAACGGAGTTGGGTGGAGAACCCCGTTTCTGTTACTTTGGACTGCCCCAGGGCGGAGAAATTCCCGACGAAACTGGGATCACCTTCTCATATGAATAATGGGGTACCCCGTTTCCAAGCCCCTAAACCCCCTTCAATGGGAGAAATTTTGCCGGAAACGGGGTTGGGGTGTTCACCCTGAGAGGCTATACTTGGGGAACCCCGGTTCCGGCACTTTGGAGAAACTCCCGACGGAACAGTGTGCATATTAATATACGTTTCCGTTTCGGGATTTTACCCATCGTTCCCGTTTCCGTTTCAGGATTTTGCCCACACCTTTCTGCACTACACCATCAACAAAAAAAAGAAGAGCTTAGCTCGGAGATACATAGTGTACAAGCCCACACATATGTACACAGGTTATACCTCATAGCTAGCCTACAACGACATATGGGCAACAAGTGTTCAAAATTTGCAATGGGCAAAAAGTGCAAAAAAATTAATAGTAGGGACAGAAAATATCTGTTTTTGACGCTTATCATCGTACTCTATCAGCAAAAATTGCGAAAAAATTTTTTGACATTTTATCCTCGACATCCGTAAAAAGAAAATAGTCATTTTCAAGCGCTTTTGCAAAAAAGTTTAGATTTTCATCCATGTTTAGCCGTCATTTTGTCTCATTTTCCCCTCAAAAATTTCCGAATTTTCCATTCTGGGGTCTAACCCAAACGTGAGCGTGGGGGGAGTTGGGGTGTATCCACCCCCAGAAGTTGGAAAACCCCTCCCAGAAATCAAAATACCCCCAGAATTCAATTTTTGAAATTTTTTTTTGCCTTTTTAGCGATTTTTTATGCCATTGGATAGTACTCGATGAGAAACGTCGAAAAATGGTCTTTTTCGCCATACGACCACTTTTAAGACCATTTTTTTAACCTTTGAAAATTTTTTCTTCCCCCCAGAAATTTTTCACTCCCCCAGAGTTTCGATGCTGCTCACCTATGGTCTAACCCCATCTAACTCCCAGCGTGTATATCTGGATGTCTACATGTCATCCATCTACAAAATTATTAGAATGTAAAAGAAACTTGATAGAAACGTTTAAGTATTGAAAAACGAAGGACCGGTTCAATGTTTTTTATTGTTTTTCAAACTCTGGCAAAATCGATTGTGCAATATAATCTGTTTTCAGATAAATATGAGCCGTACGCAGATACTACACATAATTTACCTATATATGTGCCTATGTTGTTTAGCCGGTCTACAAGACGGTTCATACACAAAATTTGGGAACGTAGGTATGTATGTAGGTACCAGTTGCCTATATTTTATTAGTATTACACCTGCTTGCTTAAGCAATAACCACCCCGACCGACCCGTGCATCCTCTAAGCGATTCACTTGAATGTTTCACGAAAAAGTATTCAGCTCTTCATTATGTTCAATTCATGAATTATGACGTGATGCCAAGCTCTAGATTATTATAATGTTCGACTACAATACATGTCATGTAGCATTGTTCGATTAAAATGTCATTTTTTTAGGTGACCTAATCAGTAGGTACTTTCGGAATTATGAACGGATTCGACCACCGCATTGAAAGCGTATTAATATCTGACGATATCGATGAAATATGCGACCATGAATTAAAATCGAATGGCATCCATGTTAAAGTGGAAACCAAATTAACCGCTGAAAAACTTAAAGAAACCATTAAGGTGATCAATTTAACTATTATTTTCACAATTAACCACTGAAAAACGTAGGTACCTATATAAAAATAAATTTCTTGTTGTTGTCAAAAATAAAAAATGGTTGGCTTGGGACCACTGATACGGAATTTCGTCATCGGATACACTTTTTCAGAACAGTCGTTAGTACATGCCTAGCATGGTCGATCTGTAGGGGTCAGACAGGTCGGAGGAGTCCGCCAGAGAGTTTTTCTCGCTAAAATAGCTTCACAATTGGTATTAGCAATAAAAAAGGTAAAAATAGTCCTAATTGGCAGAATCTGGTCGATTTAATGCACATTTGCCAGAAAGTTTGGTTTTTGTCCATTTTTGACATTATTTTCGTCAGAAAGTTTTCATTTTATTCTTATTTAAGCTTCTAACTAAACTCCCCGCTTGGACTCCTGGGCGTTACAGTGGCGGATCTAGAATTTTAGTAAGGGGACGGGGCGGCGGTGACTCCAACTTTTTCAACAAAAAAAAGTCAAAAATAGATAAAAAAATATGCTCTCATATCAGAGGCGTAGCCAGGATTTTGGTTCGGGGGAGCATAAACAAAAATTTTTTAAGACTACTTTTGCATTGAATGACAGTAACGTTATGTATTGTAAAACTGAGTTTTTCGACTTTTAGTAGTGTAGCCTAGCTAATTTATGGGTTTCTGACGATCAAAAATACAAAAAGGGTAAAGCGGCGCGAAATGCCGATAATTTTTGGAATTTCTACCGTTTTCAAGTAGAATTTACGGCCTTTCTATTGACAAACAGTTCGGGAATCATAAGTCGCGCAAAGTTCCAAGAAATTTAGTCCTTTTTCACCGTCCTTAACATTTTGTAGCTCTGTGAATACTAATAGTCTGACAAAGCAGAAAATTATCAAATTTGTACAAAACAGTTTTGACTGTTCAAGCTTCTAACAAGAAAACTGCGAATTACTAACTTTGTCTGAAGATATTTTGAGTGATTCAGGCTTTTAAACGCAATGCTGGAGCTTTACAAAAAGGAAGAACAGTAACTGGCGGCACTATGCGCCGGAAAATTTTGACGTTTTTGCACTTTAAACTCAATTTATACCGCTTAAATCATACAAAAAAGACAAATTAATGTTGGCGCGAAACGCCGAAAAATTTTTATAAATTCCTAACCCTGTTACCTGGCTTGTTCTCCCTAAAATCTCGTTGCGCATGTGCAACGAGATTTTACGGCTGTGGGGGGTCTGGGGTGGCGCGCTCAAGCGTTCCCAGCGGGGTCCGGGGCAGAGTCCCGGAAAGTTTGTAAAAAAAGCATTTTAATGTTAAATAGTAACGTTAAAATTTTCGCAAAATCGACCAAATCTCGGTTCTAGATCAAGCGCAAAAACACTTAAAATTGATGAACTCTTACATTGCACAAAAATTCTGAGCTGAAATGCGTTTTTCGACCTCTGCTAATTACATAGCGCAGCAACGGGTCGCTGCCAATAAGATATATAAAAATGTATCAATTAAAATTTTGTTCTTACCGTTTTCAGGCCCGTTCGTGGCCTTCTTATTAACAAGATGCAGTTTAAAAAACAGGAAACGCGCAAAAACATAAGAAAATTTGGCCATTCCTTTAATTTAAAATAGGATTATGTGTCCTTGTAAAGAAAGACAAACAAAGCGAAGAATAGACAAACTGGTACACAATCATTTTCGCACTTTTACTTTTATGTTCAACAAGCATGCGCAGTTTCATTCAACGAACAAATAGTGCATTAAATTACTACAATGATGTGAAGTGCTGGATTATTTTAGCAGATTCAGGCTTTTAAATTCCTTGTATATATATAACAATAAATAATAATGACTCGGCGCGAAGCGCGAAAATTTTGACGTTTTTGCCTTTTTGAACTCAGTTTTTTGAACGCACATTATTGCAACAGAAAAATCAACAATATTTCTGAAAAATTTCGGGGGGCATGTGCCCCCAATGCCACCCTGGCTACGCCTATGCCTCATACGCGATATGACGTTTTTTCTGCGTTCTATGTTGTATTTTACTTAAAATCGCTTTTGCCTCAAGATTTTTCCAAAAAAATTAAAAAATTTTCGGCAATTTTATGCGATAAAATCATTAAATTTTTTTGATGTAAGCGAAAATCGTGCGCAAAGTGCCGAAAAATTCGTGGAATTCGGGAGAAAAGACGTTTAGAAGCTTGAAATACTGCTCGATTTCCTGTATTTGTAGCGTTTGACGCGCCGTGTCGAAAATTTTAAAAGTTGTACTTGAGAATAGAAGATAACTATACTGACATAGCTGTTAGTGCACCTGAAATCGTTTCAGAATCTATTCCATGAGTAAAAATATGGCTTTCAGGCTGTCTAGAAAGTAAATAAATATCATTAATATGTATAATCCAGCGCGAAGCGCCAGAAAATTTTGAGATGATCACTGACGGTCAAAAACCATTACTAATTACATATCCATTTTTTATCTCGCCAACTATGTTGGGCCAATTGAGGGGCGGCCGCCCTGCACCCCTTCACCCCCATTCCCCTAAATCCGCCCATGGGTCGTTAGCATAGGAGCATTGCATGTTCAGTCTGGTCAGCCGGAGTATCCCATAGCTGTTTTCAGTCGTGTTATTTTCCACTTTGGTCGAGTAGCAGGAGCTTAAGAACTTTATCGTTAATATTTAAGTATGATTATTAGTACGTACTCATAAATACTATAAGTCGCGATTTCGCTATGATTCGCAGCACTTCTGTGAAATCTTTATTGAAGCCCTAAAAATGGTGCCAGTGTTTTTCTTTGAACTATTGTGTCAATAATACTTTAAAACTAAATTTTCGAATGATTTTTTAAATCCTTGGTTTTTATTATATTTCATCTATTGAGGTACATAAGAGTAGTTCGATAGCGAGATTCCACCAATTTTGGAAATTTCAGAATTTCGATGCTCTGATTGTTCGTAGCGCTACCAAAGTTACCAAGGATGTTATCGAAGCTGGCAAGCGTTTGAAATTGATAGGTCGTGCGGGAACAGGAGTTGACAACATTGATCTGGAAGCTGCTACGAAAGCTGGAGTTATAGTTATGAAGTGAACAAATTTATCTTAGCTTCTTCGTTAAATAAATTGCGTTTCGTTGTCTTCCCAAAATTTGTGAATTCTTTGCAAATCTTTTAAAGCACTCCTATGGGAAACAGTCGTAGCGCTGCCGAGTTGACATGTGCTATGATCATGTGCTTGCCCAGGCGAATCACTTTAGCCGATCAAAGGATGAAACAAGAGAGCTGGGAAAGAAAAAAATTTATGGGTTCGGAAGTATTTGGCAAAACTTTGGCGATTATTGGCCTAGGGCGAATCGGCCGTGAGGTGGCCTTTCGTATGCAAGCGTTTGGCATGCGGGTATTCTTCAATATATTCTATTTTCTATTTTTCATTTTCAACATGCTTTCATAATAATCATGGGCGAATTTCGAATGGACTGCTGTTGGCGAGTAAAGAATGGATGGGCGGGCATTTCTTAAGTAATTATTAGCTACTGTTTACCTTAAATATTTCAAATTTTTACGGCGATTAATGACATTTACTGACTTTTCTTGGCAGTCTAAAAAGCTTAAACCAGAAGCGTAGTTTTTGCAAATCAGAGTCTTGCATAGATGTTTTGTGTAAAAACAGTCATTTGAACAATTTTATCAAATTTTTTTTTAGTGAAAAAGTACATCCTTCAATATACTTTTGTTCGACTCCAAGCATAAAAAAACGTGTGAGGGAGTCGCAATGAGGGTTTTCGCATTGTCATTTATCGAGTTTTAGATCAAATACGCACATTTTTCATATACATTTTGAAAAAATATAAGAATATTCACTATTTTTCTGCACCATAAATGATTCTACTTACCGCAAAAAAGCGAAAAAAACGCTGCTTAACCATACGTGTGCAGTACCGAAATTCTGGGGGGGTGCAAGATTTTTCAAAGGTCAAAAAATGGCCTCAAAAATGGTGGTATGGCGAAAAAACATCATTTTTCAACGTTTCTTATCGAGCACTATCCATTAGCATCAAAAAATTGCGAAAAAAAACAAAAAATATTTTCAAAAATTGAATTCTGGGGATATTTTGGTTTCTCGGGGGGGGTGCATACCCCCCACGCCCAGGTGTGTGCTTAACGCGTACTGAACGGATTTCCGAAACTATTTTTGATCATTTTGGGGAAAGTTGTTATAATGCCCCAGTCGGAAAATCCTGGATCCGCTACTTCACAAAATATTGTGTGACAAGTCAAATGAAAAATCCTTGATTCTGTTGTTGTTGTATTTGCCGGACATGGTACCATCGATCAAATGTTTAATGCGGTTGCTATCTTTGCTGGTTTCCTCCATAGTTCGATGATATTTGCTTGTAAAGGCCGTGACGGGCAGTTGAAGAGGTGTAGTGTATCTTCTGTCGCCGCCAGGCAGTAAGGGCAAAGATCAGATGTTTGGCCAGTGTTGTCTAGTCGGCTGCGAGTCGATGCCAATATGTAGCTGTATCCGCTCCTTAGTTGTGCAAGTTTGGCTCGGGAGCAACGTGGGAGATTTGTTTCTTGTGCGGCGATGTTTGGTGGGCGACGAAATATGAAAGGGTTTGGTTTGATGAAGCGGTGACGGCTGGCGATCACTGCCTTCTTGTGGAGATTGTTTTGACATTGGTGAAGTGTCGTAGGTGGAGGTAGATTTCTTAAACGGCGTTGAACTCTAGTTTCTGAGTACATTTTAAGTGTAGGTTTGAGCCGGAAATTTCTTTGACGTCGGCAAGGTGGTCCAGGACAGCCGAATAACTGCCTGCATGGATGGTTGTTATGCAGGCATGCGACAAAATATTGGTCAGCCAAGAGTCGGTTGTGATCTGATACAGATAGCATTCTGGTTTCGCTATGCAGGTGGTCGATTGACGTGAGTTGAAGGCAACCGGTAGCCAAACGGAGTGCCGTATTTTGACAGCTTTGCAGTTTTCCAAAATTAGATGTTTTAATTGATGGTGTCCAAACTGGTGCAGCATAATTCAAAATTGAACGGCCAATGGCCTTGTATGTTAGAAGAATCGTTTCTTTTTGTGCACCCCATGTTCGTCCAGTTAACGCTTTCAAGATGTTGTTGCGTTTTTGAACTTTTTGTTTGATCGTCTCAGTATGGCGGTTGAACGATAGGCTAGGGTCAAACGTAGCACCTAAAATTTTTGGATATTTTTCGGTTGGCAGATGTACGTTGTTGATGGAGATGTTGAGTTGCAGCGAATGTTGTTTGGTTTCAGGAGTAAATAGTGTACTTGTTGATTTTTCGGTAGAAATTGTGAGATGGCGGTTTTTGAGGAAGGTGGCGAGTAGAGGTAGATAGTTGTTCAACCGGTTTTCCATGATTTTGATTGTTGGGTTGCTCGTGAACACGGTTATATCATCCGCATACGAAATCACTTGGATTTCCGGTGATGGTATTGGCAAGTCGCGGATATATGCATTGAATAAGGCTGGTGAAATCACAGAGCCTTGAGGCACACCCATTCTAGTGATTGTACTTTTGGATCTCACATTACGGAAAGTACATATTGCTTCTCTTCCTCGTAAATAAGCTGCCAACCAGCGGCAGGTCCAGCCAGGTAAGGTCGAGTCGGCCAGAGTTTTCAGCAGCATAGTGTGATCCACAGAATCATAGGCTTTGCTCATAACCAGTGCTACTGCTATTGTTCTTTTCGCTGGTTTTGGTTGGTTGAAACCTTGGCATACTGCCGTTGTAAGATGCAAGAGGGCAGATGTAGTTGAATGGCCAGGTCTGAAGCCGTGCTGGTGTAAGGCAGGCGGTAAATGATTGATAATGTGTGGCAAGAGTAGGCGTTCCATTATTTTTGCAGAAGGGCATAAAAGTGAGATAGGTCGGTATGATGATGCAGTATTAGGATCTTTGCCAGGTTTAGGCACGGCGATTATGATCGAACGTTTCCAAATCAAAGGCAAAATAGCGGTCGAGGCAGACAAATTGAACAAATTGGTAAGGAACTGCAGACCAAAAGGGCCGAGGTGTTTTAGGTACGGCATTGCAATTTCATCTGGACCAAACGCCTTTGAATTTTTGGCTTCTTTAATCGCTTTTTTGACACCGTTGATATTAAACTGCACTTGGCTAAGTTGTTTTTTGTGAATCTGGCGTATAACACGTCGGGTGTCGGGCGATGAGGTGTGTTGGCGAACGGCTGTGAACTGTTTCAGCAGTTTGTTGGCAATACGATTGCTGTCAGTTTCTTCACTGGTAGAGAAACGAATGGGTGCGTTGTCAACGCCGCGATTTTTGCCGTCAAGTGCTTTTATGGTGGACCAAAGTCTTTTTGTGTTTTGAAGGACGATTGTTCAGGTTGCCAACAAATTCTCGCCATTTCCTGGTTTTTTCCTCATTGCAGATTTGATTGAGCGATTTGGTCAGGTCGGCTAGTCTGTTCGAAGTAGGGTCGATGCTTCTGATGGTATCACGTTCCTTTATCAGCTCATTAGCACGGTCAGATAGGCTTGGATCATAGAGTTTGCGACGACCAAATGGTATGCTTTTCTTGGCGGCAGCTATAATGATACGTCTAAGCATGACTTCGCGTTGATGCACTGAAATCCTTGATTCTCATATGTTTCCCCGCTTCATTTTCATACAAAACGTGCAAGTTGAAGGAAGGTTTTTAATTACTAGATATCATTCGAACAAGCAAGAGCATCGGGAAAGGGATGTATTTTGCTACTTCACAAAAAGTTTTGTGACGATTCTTGCATGAATTGTGGAAAAGATCACCAGGTTCGCTATGAAATGTGATAATTTCAGAGATAATGCTAAAATGCAGATCTGAGTTTTTGAGAAGTTTACTTCTTTACAATATTCATTGACATGAAGGGAGGCTGCTTCATTTTTACTTTTCAAAATGGTTCTCCTGAAAATAGCATCAAAATTGTGTCCATTGAGTACGTAAGAAAACCTTCAATTTAATTACGTCGCTATTCTTCGGATGTATACCTACATACCTTGCTATGTAATGAAATAATATTCTAATAGTAATACATTTATAAGAATGACGGCTTTAACGAAACCTTTCGTTTTTGGATTATATTGGTACGCTCTAAAACACAAATTAGTTTTTACCATTTGGCTCAGTGTTTTCGTGAAATATAAGAAAGTGTCATTTAGGAAGCAAAATTTTGGTTTCACAAAATCAATGCTTATAAGCTTTAGCATTCAAGTATTACATATGGTTAATGAATCAATGTTTGTTGATGGTAAAAAATCTGCGGGTTATTGGATACGATCCAATTATCAACGCAGAGGAAAGTGACAAGTTCAACATAAAATGGACGCCTTTGGACAAAATTTGGGGAGAAGCCGATTATATAACCGTCCATGTGCCGTTATCTGCTGACACTGAAAGTAAATAATTGCTTTATCACTCAATTAATAGTCATACGGATAAAGTGCAAAGTAAGGTGCAAAACAGTAATTTGATGAAACGAAACAGTTTTAAACGCTCTGCTTCGTCCCTCCGACCGTCCAGATTTGACGACTGTTCCGATTCTCCGTCTAATGATAAAATAAGTTAGTTTTAGATTCTCGTAAATCGCGTTTCTCCGACCAACACGATTCTCTGGGACTTTTGGGAGGTCAGCCCAAAAAATTTTTAAAAAGTGTCTTTTTGGGGCCTAAAAACCATAAGTGCACATCAAAATCACTGTTTTTCGGTGTTTTAGTTTGAGCACGATCCCTCTATACCGAATATGTATTCTCGGTGCGAGCTGCATTTGTATAACTGCTTTAATATTCTTTATTCTGAATTTTACTCTTTCCACGACTGTACATTTTCTCAAATGTTGGCATATTTGAGTAAATTGTACAAAAAAGTCAAAAAATGAGTATAAGGCACGAAGCGTCACAATTTTGACACGTTGAAGCCAAAATAGAGCTAAAAACGCTTTAACAACCTACGATTTTTTCGATAGTCAGCAGCATACCTGGGCGTGGGGGTTTGGGGTATGCACCCCCTCAAAAAACCAAAATACCCCCCAGAAACCAAATTACCCCCAGAATTTAATTTTTGAAATTTTTTGGTTTTTTTCGCAACTTTTTTGATGCCAATGGATAGTGCTCGATGAGGAACGTTGAAAAATGGTATTTTTACGCAATACCACCATTCTTAAGGCCATTTTTGACCTTTGACAAATCATGCACCCTCCAGAAGTTTGGTGCCGCCCACCTATGGTCAGCAGTCATTATCCGGGAGTCAGCACCAGGCATACACGTGGGGGATATGGGGATTCAGACCCCCCAGAATTGAAAACTGGAAAATTTTGTGGATAAAATGGGGCAAATGAGGGCCAACAACCGATGAAAATTGAAAACGTTTTTCAGTGCTTCAAATTGATAAGAAACCAGAGGCGTAGCCAGGATTTTGGTTAGGGGGCATACACAAAATTCTTTTAAGACTACTTTTGCATTGAATGCCAGTAACGTTATATATGTATAGCAGAACTGCGTTTTTCGACCTTTAGTAGTGAAGCCTAGCTAATTTATGGGTTTCTGACGATCAAAAATACAAAAAGTGCAAAGTGGCGCGGAGCGCCGAAAATTTTCGAAATTTTTACCGTTTTCATGTAGAATTTACGGCCTTTTTATTGACAAACAGTTCGAAAATCATAAGTGGCGCAAAGCACCAAAAAATGCAGTCATTTTTTACCGCCCTTAACATGTTGTAGCTCTTTGAATACTGATAGCCTGACAGAGCACAACAGGAAAACTACGAATTATTAACTTAGTATGACGATATTTTGACTTATTCATGCTTTTAAACGCATTGCTGGAGCTTTACAAAAAGAAAGACAGTAACCGGCGGTGCTGTGCACAGGAAAATTTTGACGTTTTTGCTGTTTAAACTCAATTTATACCGCTTAAATCATACAAAACAGATAAACTATAGTCTGTTTCATTTATTCGAGAGCTTTTTAGTAAAATTTTTCAAAGGGCTACAGTAAGCGAAACAGACGATTTACTGTAATTCATCAGATCAGTCAGTGGGCAAGTGGCTGGAATCCTTCCATTTCTAATGCACTAATCCGTTCATATAAATTTGATTTAGGCATTTAATCAGTGCTGGGACGTACTACAGTAAGTGCTTTGAATAAAAAGCTATCGGGTGGAATCGAACCGGGTTGCTTCGACGACAAGCAGACGTTTTACCACTGAGCTATGCGGAAGTTCGCGGCGTTTCTTAACATCTTAGTCTATTGTGTTTAAAGTGTCAACTTAGGATAAGATGAATGCGCGATTCTTATCTATAATTTGATTGATCTGCTGGAAGACCAGAATAAATTATGCCGCAAAAATGATATTGAAAAACCCTTCTTCGCTAAGTAGCTACAGTGAGATCTGGCGACCTACAGTAAATAAGACAGAAGGGGTTACTGTAGCCTCCGAGAACATTTACTGAAAAAGCTCTCGGATAAATCAAACAGACTATAATTCCGGCGCTGAAGCG
Organism: Mermis nigrescens; assembly: GCA_036768485.1. Classification (NCBI taxonomy): domain Eukaryota; kingdom Metazoa; phylum Nematoda; class Enoplea; order Mermithida; family Mermithidae; genus Mermis; species Mermis nigrescens. Next base: position 2,377,775 of record JAVLUZ010000165.1, on the reverse strand, counting down.
CCGTAAATTTTTAAAAATTCTTGATCTGTTTAACTTTTCTCTCCTAAAAATCTCTTTGCATATATACAACGAGATTGTATCGGCTGGGGGCCGGGGTGGCGCGCTCAAGCGTTCCCAGCGGGGTCCGGGGCAGAACCCCGGAAAATTTTGTAAAAAAGCACTCTAATCTTTAATTAGTAACGTACAAAATTTCGCAAAATCGGCGAAATATTGGTTCTGAATTAAGCTCAAAACACTTGAAATTGATGAACTCCTACACTGCACAAAACTTCTGAGCTGAAATGCGTTTTTCGACCTCTGCTAAGTATATAGCGCAGCAACGGGTCGCTGCCAATAAGTCATTGAAAGATGTATCAATGAGAATTTTAATTTTACCGTTTTCAGGCCCATTTGTGGCCTTCTTATTAACTAGTTCAGAAAATAGAAAATGCACAGAAACACAAGAAAATCTGACCTTTCCTTTCATTTAAAATAGAATTACGTGTCCTTGTAAAGAAAGATAAAAAAGCAGAGAATAGACAAATTTGTACGCTAACATTTTCGCACTTTTGCTATTATGCTCAACAAGCATGCGCAATTACACTCAATGAAATCATAGTGCATTAAATCACTAAAGTGATGCGAAGTGCTGGATTATTTTAGCACATTCAAGCTTTTAAACTCATTGCATCTGTCATAACAATAAATAATAATGACTCGGCGCTCGGCGCGAAGCGCCGAAAATTTTGACGTTTTTGCCTTTTTGAACTCAATTTTCTGGACATATTGCGCCTATGCAAGAAACTGAGTAATAACGTGGTTTTAACGCTATTTTAGAGCTTATACCAGTTTTTGAGGTCATTTTTCCCTTAAAAAGCTCAATTTATGACCCCCTAGACAGGCTAAGCCTCTCTCCTCCCCCAGATCGGTCATGCCGTGCATCTGTGATCAGCACACATGCACAGCATGGGAATTCTAGGGGTGAGTGAAATTTTAAAGTGCCATAGTGGGCCAACAAAAATGGTGGGTACACGTCAAAAACATCGTTTTCCGGCGTTTTTGACATGCTCTATCTAGAGCACAAAAACATAAAAAAGTTTCGAAAGAAATCATACAAAAGTTGAATAAATTATAGTCAAAACATGAGTATGTGGTGCGAAGCGCCGACAATTTGACGTTTTCTAGCAAATAGATAGCTGAAAACGCTTGAAAAAGCATCTTTTCTACGTAAATTTTTGAATAATTAAATAAATAAATTTTCAAAAATTAGTGATTTTTTGGAACTTACGAAAAATCGTGAATTCTGGAGGGGGGGTAAAAATTCCTGGGGGCGTGGGTATGGCCAGTAATCAGCAGCCATTCTTCAAGTGTAAAGTCTCCAAAAAGAAGTATGGTTCCGATTCCCCGACCACTTGTAAAGAAGTTTTTTAGATACGTTTTCCAACCGTTCTGATTTTCCGTTCATCCCGATTCTCCGACCGTACTGATTGTCCAGCCATTGTAAAGGCTGACGAGAATGGGAAAGAAGTAAATTGATTCGGGTAAATCAGTAAGACAGCATAATGAAAAATATGTTAATTAGCTCTGTACCCCGATACGCCTGCTCTTCAAAGCAAATCGATCGGTCGTGGTTGACGTGTAGCTAGTGCTATCTGTCACATTTTTATCTACAGTCGAAGAAACGGAAAAGTCGGAGAATTGGGACAGTCGGAAAAATGGAAAATCGTTTTGATAACACCATCAAATTCACAAATCGCTGGCATGATAACGTAAGCAATTTAATGATTATGTTTGTGTAACAGATTACTAGATCCGCAGTTCAAAGAGAGGTTAAACGCAATATTTCGGATTAGTAAATTTAGGGTTCGGACCTTCTTTGCAAGTCAAATGCAAATGCGAAAATCATCAAAGCATAATTAAATTTGTCAGTAAGTGAAAAAGACTACCTTTCTTATTACCTCCAGCCCATTCTCACTCGTCCCATCAGCTATCGATAAAAAACTTATGAAGTCATCAAAAATTTGTATTTTTTAGATCATTTCAACTTAATTACAGACATTTTATGGATAAAGAGGACAGAAATGTAATTTTCCGAAAATTTTAACATGATTACTACTTTCGTCCCCAAAAATCACGCGGAAAATGTTCGATTATCTCACAACCGTCTGACAGTAACTGTGATCTTGAACCCTGAGATAGAGGTAAACATAGATGTACAGCATGTGATTTCTGAGAGATCCGCGTGAAAATTTTTCACTTCAGTGTGTTTTTTGGACTTAAAAGCGATGGGTGTACGTCAAAAAACATTTTCCTGCGTAAATTGGCTTTTTTCTAGATCTAATTAATGCTGCGACGTTTGATAGATGCAAGAAGGGCGTTTTTGTCATCAATTGCGCTAGAGGAGGAGTTATCAATGAAACTGATTTACTAAACGCAATAAAAGCGAACAAATGCGCCGGAGCGGCTCTTGATGTCTACACAGAGGTAACTTAACGATTGGGTTAAATCATTTCGTGAATTCTCTAAAAAGGATGAAAAGGATGCTGATTTTATTTCCACAAAGGTCTACTGGCTGCTTACATAAAAATGGATTATGTCAAGTTCAATGCAGATTTGATATATCTGGAACACGCTCTGTGATTATTATAGCTCGTAAGATAAAACTACTATGCAGGACAGAAATAGATATAAATTAGATTTTTGTCATTAAATTATTCTTGGTCATTTCTGAATCGCGAATTTCCTTGTTTTTTCGGCTTTTTAATACACTATTTCTTCAGACATTTAAAATTGCAAAATCTTTTCTTTTTTTATCGTCAGCTGACCTCACACCGATTAGCTAAAATAAACTCGAACAATGTTGGTCTTCCAACAAAAGGATACTTGTGGTGACATGGATGAAGAGGTGTTTGTGAGTATGCGACAACAGAAGGGTAGCAACCATACGTGGGCAGCAAGAAAATTGGGGGGATGCAAGATTTTTTAAAGGTCAGAAAATGGCCTTAAAAATGGTGGCAGGAGCGAAAAAACACTATTTTTCAACTTTCTCATCGAGCACTATCCATTGGCATCAAAAAATTGCGGGAAAAAAACAAAAAAATTTCAAAAATTGATTTCTGGGAGGTATTTTGGTTTCTATACCCCAACTCCCCCCACGCCCAGTGTGGTAGCAACTAGCAATTGTCAGAATGGGTGAATTGTGTGAGGTTTGTGTTCGAGACCCTAATGTGTATTTCTTAAACTATTTCTTGTAAAAACGCGCTTTAAAACCATATATCAGATTGAGTTACGCTTTCAAATAACTAATACTGCTACTGTTCTATCCTTACAGTCTAATTTTGGAAAACAGGAGCCGCCCAAAAATTATGCTTTGATGAAACATCCGAATGTTATTGCGACGCCTCATTTGGGAGCTAGTACGCAAGAAGCTCAACATAGGGTAGCGCGTGAAATTGCAGATCAGATTCTGGCCTACAGCAAGGGCGATAGGCTACTAGGAGCGGTAATTTACTCGTACTAATTTGTGAATAATTTTCTATCGGACTTGACTTTGGAATAGCTGTTGTCCATTTTGTACACTATTAAGAAATTAAGCGTTTTTTCAACTGATGTGCATGTCAGCGGCAGTTTAAATTATAATTCTTTCGATTTCAAGAATTATCCGTTACATATTTTTTTAAGCTCTTGCTGGCTCTTTTTATCTGATCGCATTTTTATGCTGATACACATCCACGCAGGGCATCAACCGAATTGCGGGGTGGTCTGATGGGGCAAAGAGCAAATCGTAAAAAACAAACAAATTCATTTCTGTGCGGCTATCGGATTCTGTGGGGCCTGGACTCGAAAAAACTCCACTCACCCATGTATGTACAATGTGTGCGACTAAGGGCAGTAAATAATTGAAATAGGAAAATAGCATCGAGCCGACCATATTTAATGAAAGGAATAGATCAGTGTCGAATGAGTCTTGTTGTTCAATTTGTCCGTTCTATTTCAGATTATTTTAGATCGGTCTGAAACTTATTTGTATGCATATGTGCATTAAATTGAAATTTATAACAAAATCGGTTTTATTAAATGGGATGTCCGCCCTCACTCATTTGATCTCGCCCTTGTGCAAGGATAGCCAAGTATTCTACGTTTTCAAAAAGACGACTTTTTAGCGCGCAGGTAAGGAGCAGCCAAAATTGTATGCCTCTTTTCGTTCTGTTGATGTTGCAAGATATTTTTCACGTTTCAATTTTTGTGATCAGCAGTTCGACGTGAAAGATTCATGTGTACAATGTGTCTTTATTTGTCTGAGTAGATAATCTACGCTTACAAACATTGTTATTTGACACTGCGTGTGAATTACGAACCCAAAGTGACATTCAATCTGCATTTTTACATCTAAAATCCTATCTCTGCTTTTGTAACCAGACAGGGACGAATGTGTAGAAATTTTTTCATTTTTCCATCCAGAAAACAGTGGAGTTAATGTATCGGAAAAAATAACATGCACTTGATCCTATTAAGCCAAAAGGTGACGAGAATTAAAATTTAAGCTTTTTTGCTAGATTGGGCTACATAGCAGAAATGTAAGTTTCAAAGTAATTCAATAAATTCTATCGTTTTTCAGGTAAACGGACATGACGTTGTAGCGACCTTTGACAAAACGACGAAAGAAATATCAAATTGCATCATTCTAGGGTCAAAACTATTCAGAGGTCTCTCAAAAGACGTTCCTCTTGAGAATATTCAAATTAAAGTCCCAGGTAAGGACACTTTATTTCTCCTGGACGTTGTTGCCACTGTGTCGGAATTCCAAGCCTTAGACTTCAGAAATTTATTTTGCAAGTTAACAACAACTAATCATGCTGTAATTGTAATTAATTAATTAATTAATGTTTATTAGTGTAATTTAATTACGCTGGTTCCCGGTAAACCGGAAGTCCGGGTTCAAATTCCTGCTAGCCAAATGTTTTTCGCTATTCATTGTAACAAAACTGCTCAGGCATATTATATGCATGCTATTCAATAATAAAATTAGCGCACGTTTGAATTTTGAAGTAATTTGCAGAGAAGGCTTGTTTTTTGACAGCTTTTTTGGGCCAAAATGATCTCAAAAACTGGTATAAGCACTAAGATAGCGTCAAAGCTACATTATTACACAGCTTCTGGTCAATTTGAAGCACTTTAAAAGAAAATTGCCAATTTTCATGCGTTTTGGCCTTCATTTTGTCTCATTTTCCCCATACAATTTTCCATTTTCCCTTTCTGGGGGTCTCTAGCATATACATGGGCAGCAAAAAACTTGTGAAGTCTTGTTGGGTGAAATCGCCAAAACTCGCCGAAAATGTTACTAAAAATAGAATTCTTCGGCGTCTACGGTAATCCGTGGGGGATTTTTCAACTTATGCGGGGGTGAACCTCTAGACCCCTTACGCCCACGCGTGGTCTAGACCTTCCTCCAAACCCCCATGCATGTCTGGTAATGACTCATGAAGTGTAGCAACACGATTTCAGACATCCTGAATTTGAGATGTAGTGCAAAGTTATAAAATGCGATAAAGTTGCTTTAATGATTTGACGACATCAAGAAGATGAGACGAAAAGAAGGCCAGATTAGATGATAAAAAACTAATAAAGCAGTCGAATAATAACAAGCAACCGAAGTTGCTGTCGAAAAAGTAAATTTAAATGCTTAGGAAGATAATTGCGATAATTTTATTGAGAGCTGAGGATCTTCTTGTTTGGAATAAAATCTAATCATTAACTTCAAGCATAATTTTTTAGCTTCAATATGCAAATCGAAAGAAAATACACTAAAGGCAGCGTTCGCTATTGGGTATTTCCAGGAGAAATCGACAGAAAAAATAAATTTCGTCAATGCTCAGTTGCTTATTGGATCAAGCAGCCTGAGAGTAAAAAGAAACTTCCTACTTATTAAAGCATTGTTGTTTTGATTGTGTCGAGAAAACAAAACTTTTGCGAAAAAGTTTATTTCATTTCTGCATGACGCAAATAAATTAATTGATTTCGGTTTTTTCGAGTATAGCGAGTTGAAATCGACGATCATGCAAAATTGATCACAACTAAGCTTTTGTACACATATATGTATTCTGAAGTATTACTACGAATGTAATGCTACGCAATGATCGGGATTTTAATTCGTGTGCGCTTAATCAAGGCCAGCTAGCCCACCTGTATTATAAGTTGGCGTTATGTCTAAACATTTAAATCAACTGAACGGCAGCTAATGTTAATCTTTGAAAATATTCGCTCAACTGATCTATTCTGAATTATTTATGTTTGTTTATGCTTATCATGCTTATTATTTATTATTTGATTATTTTTCTTTGCTCTTTCATAGTTACTGATATCATTGAAGATGGGCGCTAAGTTGGTGGCGCTAATTAATCTTCAAATCATTTTAACTCATTTGACAAAAGAGTTCCCTTGGTGTGGAAATGCTTGAGTGAAGCGAAGAAAGATGAACAAACAGTAATAAAAAGAGCGAGGAGGATATTTCTGAGTTCTAGGGCCCTTGGCCCTCACTCGGAGAATTTCATTGATAAAAGTCTAAATTTTTTACGTAAAAGTGCAAGAAATTATGTCCATATCGCACGTGCTGATTTTTATACTCTTTCTCATGCCGGTCAAGCATGCGCTAATCGTCAGGATTTCTTGTTGAATTAATATCATGACATTTTTGGTTCTTAAACGAAGCTTGCAGCTTTTCTTTTAGTACACCGTGCTGAAATCTATGGTCTGTTTTTTAACCTAGTGCATGAAAACGATCAGTGATCAAAGTACATTTTACTGTAACTACAATTTTTCACTGCTCGACTTAAGTCATTCCGTAATCCGTCGCACAACGGATTAATCGAATTATACATTAATAATACGACATTATCTCATCGCGCGTTTTCATGCGCCAGCTTACAAAAATAGACTATAATTAGCAAGAAAAATGCTCCAATGGAGCAAAAAAGGTGAATATACTTGGATTTCTTCATTGTTAAGGATATAAAAGGAGGGGACTAGGAGAAAGATTTTCCAATATGCGCAAAAACTATAAGAATGTACTAAACAGTTAGACTCCTCTAAGCAACGCAAAAAATCGAAGTATATTTTGCGGCCTGTAAAAAATCAAAGGTATAGTAACTAAAGATTTTTCACTATTTCGCAAAGAAGCATTGAAAAACTTTCATCCATGGACCATGGCCAATTGAATTCAGTTTGTAGAAACGGGCATAGGCCGCAGAATATACTTCGACAAGAAAAAATGCTCCGATGGAGCAAAAAAAGATTAATTTACTTGGATTCCTTTATTCTTAAGGATGTAAAAGGAGGAGACTAGGGAAAATTTCCCTATATGCGCAAAAGCCGTAAGAATGTGCTAAACAATTAGACTTCCTCTAAACAACGCAAAAATCGAAGTATATTCTGCGGCTTATGCCTGTTTCTGTAGACTGAGTTGAGTTGGCCTGGAGGTGTAAAGTTTACTCCGATAATCTTTTATCCATCAGAGAATTGTAAAAGGTAAGGTTTCGTGAAATAAATCGTAAATCGACTGTTTAACAAACATGAAAGCTTTTCAATTGTTCTTTGCGCTTAAACTTTATTTTTCACAGGCCGCAGAATATACTTCGATTTTTGCGTTCTTAAGAGGAAGTCAAACTGTTTAGCACATTCTTACGGCTTTTGCGTATATAGGGAAATTTTCCTAGTCCCCTCCTTTTATGTCCTTAAGAATAAAGAAATTCAAGTATATTAACCTTTTTTGCTCCATCGGAGCATTTTTTCTGCTAGTATTCTACTTTTTCTTAGCATGATTCTGTCCTTAAACGCTGCATTCTCATTACAAAAAAGGCAGTCTAACTAAGCTTAATCAGAGGAAAAAACCTACGTAAAAATCCCCGCTGGATCGATTTAAAAATTTGCGTAAATATTTTCTCAATGTATTTCAAACCAGAAATGCTCGAGGAAAGTCAAATCCAGAGCTTGCATGAGCAAAGATTAACAGCAACAGTTTTTACTTTTTCTTCAACAGTTTATAGCTTCAATATCAAGTGTTGACATTCAAAGAAAGATAACAACGGTAGTCACAAAATTTATTGAATTAAAATTTACGCCAATGACGTTATTAAGCTAATTAAAGTAAAATCCTGCATCGACAGAAACAGCGAACGAAAGGCAGACATGGCATTAAACGCGTCAGTGTATAAAACTAATGCAATAATGTGTCGGCCGCCAAAAATCGCACGCAATGGATCGACGCACGAGAGAGCAATGAAAATCAGTCGTTGTGCAAGGCAACACGAACGAATCCGGCCAAAAATTAATAATTCGATCGATGCTCCAGCAAATGCAAATATTTCAAGAAAATTTATGAACTGCATGCATTCCAAAATTGAAGACATAAATTTGCATGAACCTAAATATGTTAAAAAGATTGGAATCGTTTGATAAAGACGGCGCATGAGAATTTATGAAGTAATTTGCATGTAGTCGAGTAACGTTATGATTACGCGAATGATATTTTAAAAAGGTTTATATAATTTACACACAAAATGTAGTTATTTACAGCAAGGCATATAGCAACATGGGTTATTGACTCTAAAATAAAATAGTAAACCTAAATCTGGAGTTTCGCAAAACGATCAGATAGAGAAGTTAGTAGGTTACTTAAATGTCGCATTAATTTTCGTGGTTTTGCATAATTGATACTTTACCTCTTCACAGTTCAGCAATTACAATTGAAATAAAAAAATCTGCGCAAACAATATGCAATACGGAGTTATATATACATCGGCATTAATAACCATCAAACGGGCGTGGGGAGTATGCACCCTTTCCCCAAAGTTCGAATACCCCCAGAAACCAAAATACCCCCCAGAATTCAATTTTCGAAATTTTTTTCGCAGTTTTTTAATGCCAATCGATAGTGCTCGATGAGCAACGTTGAAAAATGGTGTTTTTTTCGCCATATCACCATTTTTAAGACCCTTTTTGAATCTTGCCTTCCCTCAGAATTTTGGATCTGCCCGCCTATATTAACCATGTGCATAATTCATTCTTCACCACTTTACAGCTCAACAACCACCGGCTGCAGCAAAATTTAAAGGTCAGGAGAACATTTAGAAAAAATTTTCCATTTAGAATGCTCAGGGCATAAAAAGCTTTTCAATGTAAACTTCACACCTACGCTAATAAAGCGTTATTGGGTGTGAAGAGACGGAATAAATTTGCGCTTGAAACACTTAGGACAGGCACATTTTAAACATAATTAGCACATTCCGCTTAACATGCGGAGACGCTAGCAAAAAAACATTTTTTCCAACCCAGACTCTTTACACTAAACAGCTTATTTATTCAGAGCTAATACTTTTGGGAAAAGTTAAAAAAAAACACCCCTCTAGATTTTTTTAATTTTCTACATTTTCAAACCGACCAGATTGAACAGAATTCAAAACTGAGTTAGGTAAACTTTCCCACATGTAAAAAATTAAAAGCCGTTTACTTTACACTTTGTGCAACGACGATTGAGTGTAAAGAAATTTTAAAAGTCATATTCGTAATCTTCAAATTATGAGTAACATTCTGAAAAAGAAATTTGCTCTCCACAATGTATTTGAAATTTTGGTTTTATACTTAACACACTCGTTGCTAACTCGGTATTCAGTGTAAAGTGACATAAAAAAATCACCGGCATCGATTTTTTTATCTATATTAAAAAAAATGCCCCTCCTAGGTATGTCCCGTTATAGCTGCGAGGAGGGACATAGAATTTGCACTCGCTGTGATAAATTTGACTTGAGGCGCTGAAAGTTTTGTAATAGCTTTTTCTCCAAAAACTTCCTATTTGTGCGAATATGAACTTGAAAAGCCTGCACTGGCCGAAATGCATCTGGCGTTTGCACACAAACCTATAGTCTGTTTCATTTATTCGACTAGCTTTTTCCCCAGATTTGAACCACGCGGATCAAACTAGATAATGACTCAGATATAATGTTAAATATCCTTCCCGTTGTGCTAGTTATATCACTTCCATAGCCATTTTAAACTTTTTCCGAAAGCTCTCTTACAAATGAAACAGACTATGTGGTGTTGGTATTGCGATCACATCTACGAGTAGTTCTCGTTATCTTAGCTGACGTTCAAGACCGGGCTACGCCGATGTAATCTGTATCTTGTATAGCATAATCATGCGATCACTTGAAAAAACAATGGGGAGCGTAGATGCAGAGCATGGCTGGTCTGGAGGTAAGCCAAAAAGCGTTTGTGAGCCAAAACAGTTGAATAAATGCCTAAAAACGATGTAATTTTACAGTTTGTCAATTTCAGACATTTTTATCGAAAATTTTAGATTTGTTTTCATTGTTGGCCGTATTTTGCCATATTTTTTTCTCAAAATTTTCCATTTGTCTATTTTGGGGTCTGACCATAAACACCTTGTGCACATATCTGATAGGGATTGTCTATTATCCGAAAGTATGGGTTCCACCGTGTTTGCATATGTACTTGTGGACCATGCTGTGCTTTTATGGTTACGTATACCACCCGGATAAGTCGTCACCTCACTGTAAGTTAGAAACAAAGCTGAATACATTGAATAGGAAAAGAATAGTTTTTTGAGCGCTACATGGTATTGGCTTTTTATTACAATTTCGTGCGTTTCGAATTGTTAATTATGTTTGTCTATCTTACAGGTAATGGTGGATTATGATGATCAGTCTTCTTCGAATGCTGTGAAAATACAAGGAAAAGCTGGGAAAAACGAGCTTTCTATTACTGTATGTCCTAGTGCCATAGGCCCCGTTTTGATAGCTGTTTGCGGCCTAGCAATTGGTAACTGCGTGGTACTCGTGGGCAAAATTGCAATTTACAAGATAGATGAGACTGATTTATCTAGTAAGCTGACGTACTTTTGTTCATAGTTTAAGAGGAGATGAGTCTATCGAAAGCCGATTTTTTGCAAATGAGTCGTAGAGACAAAATCCGTATCTTTCATCTTCGCGCGCTAGCAGAGGGCACCCATTTCGAATCCACAAATGAGAAAGATTGATGTAATACTGACATCATCCAGCTGCAAATTATTAGCCCCAGCAGCACAGTTTTTTAAGGTCATGTGAGTCTACAAGTATGCTTCGTGCAGAATCTCTTTATAGAATTATTGTTTTTTACTGTTTATTATTCTGTACTCGTTACTCATTACTGTTTATTTTACTCTATTTAACCGTATTTTAGGGTCCTTTAAAATTTTGGTCTAGTAAAGCAATTGACTGATGCACGTGGCCATTGTTTAAAAATTCAGTTTTTTCCACAATTAAATTTTTCCTGGGCAAGTCCTATAAGAAATTTATGATTATTTTCTTCTCCTTGCCTGACAACAGAATATAGATTTTGACGAATACAGATGTTTTGAGAAAATATAATTTCTCAAGTTAGGCATGTTTACATCGTAATCTGCAACTCATTTATAATTAATTTCACTAAATATAAGAACGGATATTCAAGTGGGGCCAAGGAAGTACCACCTTTACCCCGCATGCAAGATCTTGGAATCCGTTTACTACAGGACATAGGCGTAGCCAGGGGGCATTGGGGGCACATGCCCCCCCCGAAATTTTTCAGAAATATGGTTGATTTGTCTGTTGCAATAATGTGTGTGTTCAGAAAACAGTTCAAAGAAGGCAAAAACGTCAAAATTTTCCGGCGCTTCGTGCCGAGTCATTATTATTTCGTGTTATATAGATCTAATGAATTAAAAAGCTTGAATCAGCCAAAATAATCCAGCACTTCACATCACTTTAGTAATTTAATGCACTATTTGTTCATTGATTGAAACTGCGCATGCTTGTTGAGCCTAATAGTAAAAGTGCGAAAATGATTGTGTACCAGTTTGTCTATTCTCTGCTTTGTTTGTCTTTCTTTACAAAGACACTTAATCTTATTTTAAATGGAAGGAATGGCAAAATTTTCTTATGTTTCTGCGCATTTCCTGTTTTCTGAACTGCATCTTGTAAATAAGAAGGCTACAAATGGGCCTGAAAACGGTAAGAACAAAATTTTTATTGATACATTTTTCTATATCTTATTGGCAGCGACCCGTTGCTGCGCTATGTAATTAGCAGAGGTCAAAAAACGCATTTCAGCTCAGAAGTTTTGTGCAATGTAGAAGTTCATCAATTTTAAGTGTTTTTGGGCTTGCTTGATTCAGAACCGAGATTTGGCCGATTTTGCGAAAATTTTGACGTTACTATTTAACATTAAATTGCTTTTTTTACAAAATTTTCTGGGACTCTGCCCCGGACCCAGCTGGAATGCTTGAGCGCACCATCCCAGACCTCCCGCAACCGTAAAATCTCGTTGTACATGTGCAACGAGATTTTATGGAGAACAAGCCAGGTAAAAGAGTTAGGAATTTCTAAAAATTTTCGTAGTTTCGCACCGGCATTAATTTGTCTTTTTTGTATGATTTAAGCGATATAAATTGAGTTTAAAGTGCAAAAACGTCAAAATTTTCCGGCGCATAGCGCCGCCAGTTACTGTTCTTTCTTTTTGTAAAGCTCCAGCATTGCGCTTAAAAGCCTGAATCACTCAAAATATCTTCAGACAAAGTTACTAATTCGCAGTTTTCTTGTTAGAAGCTTGAAGTGTCAAAATTGTTTTGTACAAATTTGATAATTTGTTGTTCTGTCAGACTATTGGTTTTCACCGAGCTACAAAATCTTAATGGCGGTAAAAATGACTGAATTTCTCGGCACTTTGCGCCTCTTATAGTTTCCGGAATGTTTGCCAATAGAAAGACCGTAAATTCTACATGAAAACGGTAGAAATTCTAAAAATTTTCGGCACTTAGAGCCGCTTTACACTTTTTGTATTTTTGATCGTCAGAAACCCATAAATTAGCTGGGCTACATCAGTGTTTTTTATATTCGGCAAAAATTTTTCCCGATGTACAAAGACTTTTCAGGACCGTCTTTGTACAGGTACAAAGATTTTTGGTAAGACAAAAAATTGCAAAAAAGGTCTAAAGTTCGTAAAAATTTTCGGCGCTTCGCGCCGAAATGAGTAATTGTGTTGTTCTATATATCTTTATACTGGCAGAAATTGCATTTCAAAAGGAAAAATGTCAAATATTTCGGCGCTTCGCGCCGTTTTAAGACAATTATTAGTGATTTTTGCCCTTAGAGACCCACAAATTAGCTAAAATACACTACCAAAAGTCGGACAACTGTTTTTACCACACTAAAATAGCTACCTTACTATATTATAGTAATCAAAAATTTGTGTCTTCAAAATGTACCAAGACTTTTGGGGACCATCTTTGTACATGTACAAACGGACCTTGTACAAAAAAAACACTGGGCTACTTTACTAAAGGTCGAAAAACTCAGTTTTACTATACGCGACGTTACTGGCATTCAATGCAAAAATAGTCTTAAAAATTTTTGTTTATGCCCCCCCCCGAACCGAAATCCTGGCTACGCCTCTGCTACAGGATTACTTATTCTTGGTTAAGTGCAGGTTATTTCCGGTGACTGCAATGTGTTGTATAAGGCCCATTTTACACTAAGATTGTATTCACCCATAAGGCATAAATATAAGGCCCTGGTGGATGCATTTGAAAGCGTCCCAGGCCAAAAGACCTAAG